>NQII01005227.1:110062-145033 GCA_002778355.1 Clitarchus hookeri | reverse complement strand
TATCAGAATATATAAATAAATTTTAGTGGCTTGATTTAAAAACCGCCTTACATTTCATGTGTCAATGCTGCTGAAGAAAGTCTAAGTGGCAGGTTTACCTCGTTATCTTTCAAACAGGTTCAGTTTTCTTCATAGTAATGAAAACAATCAAAATACTAAGTCACAAAATAAAAATAAATTATATTTCCCATCTCATAAATCATTTTACGGTTCATCTTTCACTGTAATAACGACAATAATTTGGAACGAGCTGCCTCAGTCTGCAAGAGGTACTTCGTCCACTCGAGTATTTAGATCTTTGCTGGTAAATTACCTCAAAAATAAATAACTGTATTATTACCTTAAAATACTGGGACGCATGCTTGCTGTTTGCTGTAATACTAAAGAACTAACCGGTCTTACATTAAAATGTTGGAAATAACTGTGTGCACTCTATCGCATTTGGCTGGCGATCTGTCGAGGTTGTGCACAAGTGTGTGTGCTCGTGTTATGTATATGTGTTCGTGTTTTGTAAATGCGTTCATGTTTGTAAAAGTGTTAATGTTTGTAAATGTGTTAGTGTTTCGTAGATGTGTGTGTGTGCTCCTGGTTTACAGATGTGTGTTTAAATTTAGATCAGCTAATATGAATGCACTGGATTATGTGCGNGCTCCTGGTTTACAGATGTGTGTTTAAATTTAGATCAGCTAATATGAATGCACTGGATTATGTGCGTATCAAACAGTGAAATTATTTGTTATTCTTTAAGGAATTATTTGCTTAATAACTTTTAATAATGATCATAATTAATTTCATTGTCCTGTGATAATTTGTAAACATATAAAGTAAAAATACAGGACTCGAATTCCGGAGGACCCACGCTCGGCCATCCTGATTTCGATTTTCCGGAGTCACTTTAGGTGAATGCTGTGATAGCTCCTTACTCTAGGCCTTCCTGCTTCNGCATCCTGATTTCGATTTTCCGGAGTCACTTTAGGTGAATGCTGTGATAGCTCCTTACTCTAGGCCTTCCTGCTTCCTTCCCCGACTTTGACTGCCTGGGCCACTGACGGTCTTAAGGACCCTGCCTGCCTGGCGCTTGGAATGCACTGCAGAGTGTTTCAAATACTGACTTCTCTTCGAAACTATTAAACGTGCGTCCAATTTGCTGATCTACGAACNTGCACTGCAGAGTGTTTCAAATACTGACTTCTCTTCGAAACTATTAAACGTGCGTCCAATTTGCTGATCTACGAACAGAACACACATGTCAGACGAGGGCTCTTGAGTTCTTTCAAGACGCCACGCTCATTATAAACACCATTTCTGAGTACTCAAGAATTGCTTTTTCAAAGTGCTGTGTCTCAAATACACGCGTAAGATACACACAAAACTACTCAAGGGCCCTGCATTGAACAGTCCTACAGACTTTCCAACTATAAAATAATAAGTTCACGGCTGAAAGTCCCGTAGGTAGTCTACACGCAGTTGCGACGAAAACACTACGCGCCAATTGAGAGCCTTGCGCCTAGCGGCGATGACACACTCGATGAGCGTGGCAACGTCGCCCTTATCGCTTCCGCGCATCTGGCCTCAAACGCGGGAAAAAGCGTGTTGTATGCGGGAACCTATAAGTCCCCGGCATCGACGAGGTGTCAAGTCACAACAAACACACTGCCTGTGATTGACGTACTCGTGTAATGCTATAAACTTATATTAATTCATAGCATCGTATTATTTTTTTAATCTACGCTACGGTGACACGGCAGCGTTCCTATATTTGTTCACGAAAGAATCAAATGCGTACTCAAGTTCCCGATGCTCCACATTTCTATATTANCACTCGATGAGCGTGGCAACGTCGCCCTTATCGCTTCCGCGCATCTGGCCTCAAACGCGGGAAAAAGCGTGTTGTAGGCGGGAGCCTTGAAGTCCCCGGCATCGACGAGGTGTCAAGTCACAACAAACACACTGCCTGTGATTGACGTACTCGTGTAATGCTATAAACTTATATTAATTCATAGCATCGTATTATTTTTTTAATCTACGCTACGGTGACATGGCAGCGTTCCTATATTTGTTCACGAAAGAATCAAATGCGTACTCAAGTTCCCGATGCTCCACATTTCTATATTATCCTTGGATTGAAAACTTTAATTTCAGTGTAGGAAGTCGTTTGAAGGGTTTCATACCAAACAATATTCTTTTACTCGGCACTTGTTCGGGCAATGATAGAACGCTTGCGTTGGTGCAAATAGTCCGTAAACCTTCGACAAGATCAAGCCAGTTATCCATAATGAGAATTGCGCTGTTCTAAGAATCACTGAACACTTCGCGGCTAAACCTCGCCTTAAAAGGATTGCATTTTCTTTTTAAGGTATGAGTTTCCGAAAATGAATGCGCCGAAATAGTAAACACACAGTATTCATACTTAATGTAAGATACTCAGTTAATAAATTTGAGTTTCGTAATTCCTTACCAATAGTTCCAATTTTTTAACCAATCGGAAATAATAATAATAATTTTTTTTTTTTTACCTAACGAAATAATTTTGGCAACTAGTTTCTAACATTTTCTTTGTAGGAGTATCGATGAAGTTGTTGAAGTTCGTACGTCGCGTGTTGCTGATAAGTTGCTAGAACAAGGTTATGTTGGTGCCTATACAACTGGTCGATGTGGTGTAAGAACGAACTCCGTACACCACAAACCACGCGTTGTTACATATAAACACACGCAACTTTCAACACCAGAAAAAAAAAACCCCCAAGGTTTTATGTGTTACGTAAATTCTCCTGAATTATTAACGTCGAACATTATTATGCACAGCATGATTGGATNCCCCAAGGTTTTATGTGTTACGTAAATTCTCCTGAATTATTAACGTCGAACATTATTATGCACAGCATGATTGGATGCGTTTTACACCTCGTTTTCCTAGTCTCTTATACCACAGGTGTTTTTTTACTCAAAGTCCTTTATATTTCGTTTATACGCTGCAACGCAGTTAAAAAGGTAACACAACGCATATTTTTTAAAATGAAGTTTTGCATTCCTGCAGATGAGTTCGCGACATTTTCCGGTCCTTTCTCATTTAACATAACCGCGAACACGTGTACCATGTCACCCAAGTATCACGGGTTCGATCCCCGTGTGAACGGCTTATTGATTCCACGCGTAATTATCCTGAATTCCGTTACTGTCGCCCAGGCAGGGAACATGGGCAACTACCAGGTAGCTCATTCGCTGGTACATGCGCCAATTACACCATCACCAATCACTCAAGTGCAGTTATACAATGTGGACATGTTTCTGGCTGATTGATGTATCGAGCTGGTCCCCAGACTCAGTGCAGTTGATTCCTCTGTTCTGATGCTGAGAACGGAGGTATGATGGATCCCAATGTTTTGGTCAAACCACTTACAGGTCTTGCAAGTTATATTTACTCAAGTTCATAAAGACAGACTGCTGTTTTTCAACTTAACCTAAGCGCTGTTATCACTGCATAAGTGAGTTCAAATGCAAATATAGACTATGACTAAAAAAGCTCACAACTATTCATTAACCTGTCGAGAAAAAAGTTTTTGGAACGCATCGCAGAACAGTGCTCGTCCACTCGATCCTTCCGCGTTTAGAACACTCGAAGAAAGCCATGAGAATTGTTTCATTTGATTAATTTGAAATTTGCCGAACCCTGGACGCAAATTTTTGTTGTCTCACAGAGACTGCCTGGTGGAAGTTATGTGAAGTACTTGCTTACTGTTTGTTACGTGGGAACCGCCGGACGATGCTGCTGGTCGCCGGGTTTACTCAGGGATATCCNGTCCTTTCATTCCGGCGCTGCTCCATACTCACCTCCCTTCAACCTCGTCAGCTCTGAAGACCTCGATGTTAAGAGCCACCCAAATCTCTTAGCTCACTCACTCGCTTACTCTTTTTTACAATTATTCCTTATTCTGTTAGTTTTCCCAAACTGCCGCACGGCATCGCCACCGTCGCAGTATTGCCACTCCTATGCGCCATTCGTTGATAGTTTCGGGAACGTGTGTGTGCTCTGGCCAATAATAGAACAGCTTCTATGCCATTTCCTGGCTCTCTCCGCGTTTAATCGTCCCCATACTGCTGTAGTTAAACAAGATTTACAGCCGCGCCTACCGCTCGCTTCGTGAGCCAGCACTCTTTTCGCATTTCAAGGTCAAGGACATCAAAATCTAATGATAGCTACGCTCAAAACCCCATTAGAGCTATTGGAACCGAACCTGAAACATCACACGCCATGTTTACAATTACGTCACACTGAATATTTAACCGTGTTTCTCAGTAACCAAATACTAAATTGAAAAGAAAGGTGCACCTGTGTTGTTTGCAGGTGCTTGTTATTGGCCAATTACAGGCAGGACGGTACGAAAACCTGAAAGTTAAGGTCTCAAAAATACGTCCCCGCATTTATGTAAAAATGCAAGGGGAACCAAGAAGTAATACAGAAAATAATTACACAAATATTTGGATTGGGTGTCGCCGGGGCGGCAATAGCTTAGTTTCCATTAACATTGAATTTTTAAGGGCACGTTTTACAAACTTTGGTCTACTAATACCAAACTCTCATACTTGATGTTTGTTTCGTGTTTAATTTTGTTTTAAAATTAATAACGAAGTATTTTCTGTTACTTATATTACGACGAAACATAAATCATCAATAACTAACAAGTTCAGTATGTAAATTGTGCAAGTATTCGCAATCGATACTTAGCACAAGACCAACATATCTAAATAATGTATGATAACCTGTTAAAGTCAAAACGGCTACGCTAAATAAATCCTGAATAATACCTCGGATGGCAAAATTACGCGCGCAAAATGAAACCATAACCATTAGAAGTTGCGTTAATTCACCTAGTTCGTACGAACTGGGGATGGAATCCGAAATGAGTTCTGCCTTGCTTATTTTAACGTGCATGACAAAATCACAGGCAGAATGCTATTAGTGTGGCAGACGGTGCCTCATTAATTACATTGGGAGAAAAACATGAGTGAATTCGTTGATCACCCAGGAAATATTTGTTACGTAATGCTGAAATAAATTTTATCTTCCCGTCGTTGAGCCTAAGTCTGGCCCAACATCCGACACACTATAACTTGGCGTCGTCTCTGGAAAGAAGCAGAAAATTCCTTACTCCACTGAAATTTATTGGCGAATTCAATAGCCTTTCCTAGACGGCCACAGAATTCCCTCATGTTCCCACTTTCATTTAATATTGGCTTCTCATGGCGTCTTATTAAACTGTTAATTATCTGTTTTTTTTTAGTGGGGCGTAACTCAGTGTATTGTTAAATTATGATTTCAAAATTTGGGTTTTTTTTTGTGTAAACAGNTTGCGTCTTATTAAACTGTTAATTATCTGTTTTTTTTAGTGGGGCGTAACTCAGTGTATTGTTAAATTATGATTTCAAAATTTGTGTTTTTTTTTGTGTAAACAGCTTAAAATTACGGAGTAATACTTGGCTAGTTTTATTTATTTCATAAGTTATAAAATAGTAATGAAATATTTTGTGGTAACTAACTATTGCGAGGAACCGATTTGGTATCACGTGGTTTACAACCTATTACAATCAGGACTTCGACCGTCGTTAGTATTTCTGTGCATAAAAGTGCAACGTGTCAATAGAACTATGTACTAAAATACTTTCTGTGAAATTTTTTGCGCGTATTCACGTAGCTCAGTAAATAAATATCCTGTAATACGAGTTTTTGCCAGAAAAGGTAAAACCCAATTATCCAAGAGGCCGTATAGTTTTACTTTTACCATTTCAAGAGTAGCCAAAGGAAGAATCGTCTATATATATATATGTATATATATATCGTAATTGTTATGCTCGCATGCGCAGTAGAACGCAAAGACGGAAACGCTGAAAGCTAGTTGAGTGTATTTTACGTAGGGGTGACGGGGCGCTGGGCGCGCGTATTAGAGTCGCCCATATCGCTACCTCGCTTCTGGGCAATGAATGTGCAAAACAGCCTCGGATACATAACGCCTTATATTTACAACTTGTTCCAGCTAGATTTTCAGAGGGCGTACAGAAATTGTTGGAATTTTATGATATGAATAATACTCTCCTACTCATTTTTACAGTGTTTGATATTCGCTGTCTTTATTATTATTAGACAACAGATTGAAGATAATAAATGGGGTGTTCTTTATTATCTTCATTCAGTAGTCAGAGAATAATAAATTCAGTGAATATTGAACAATATAAAAAAGGTAAGGGACTGCTATTTAGAAATGAAAGACTAGTTGCGTTAAGTTGTTTAATACGGTACGTTAGCGCATTGTCCTCCTTAAGGGACCTGCCTACCTGCAAATACAGAGTGTTTGATAAACGCTGTTTTCCAAGGAAACTATTGAACGGGCGTCCAGTGTGCTAATCTATGAAAAGAACACACTTCAGACGAAGCTGTTCGGTGTTTTCAAGCCTTCACGCACATTAGAAACATAGCATTCGAAAATGCCTAAAACCTGTTTTTTTTCTCAAAGCAATATATATATATATATATATATGCTTCATATACATACAAAACTACACTGAACTTTCCTGCAGACTTTCCACCAACAAAATAATAGGGTCACCGCATGAAAGTCTCACTGGTACACACAGTGCGACTAGAACACGGCATGCCAGTTCAGAGCCTTGCGCTTAGAGGCGATGGTGCACTTGATGCGCGTGGCATTGTCGTCCTTGTCGCTTCAGCTCTCTCGGCCTCAAATGTGTGAAAAAAAACGTCCAGGTAGGCGAGGGCCCTTTTCGCAAAATTTAATTGGCACGCCGCCTGTGGAAGAGGTAATGCGCACAGCTGACCTATCACGCTGGCTGCCTGTGTCACAGGCGCTCGCGTGCCTGCAAGATACTCACTTTGTGGCCAGAAGTTAAGGCGCGGGGTCTGCCATGCGCTCGAGGCGACGGCACACTCCACATGTCGGCGTCACTCTAAACTGCAGTTTTACGACCATGTCACTCCCTGAAACACGGGGGGTGGGGTGGAGGGAGGAGCGCTTCAGTAAAATACCCTTTCACCGTCTGACGAGCAAGCGGGACTCCAGTCAGCTGTAAATTTCTCCGTCTGAAGGCGGTTGTTACACCTCGCCTTTGAAGTTCCCGCCAACAGGACGAAATAAGTTTTAAAAAAAAAAGAACACTTTGGTTTCTTGTCGTGTTTGGTTCACGGCTGCATCTCGCCGTCTGGTAAAATGTCCCTTTCTGAGCGTCAAGTGTGGGAATTCACAATTCGGATATTTATACTCTCCCACCCGTACCTTTAGAAAGGCGGGCCCCTATAGAGCGACGTGAGAAGATGAATAGTAATAAGTTTGTTCGTAAAACCTTTCAATGAGTCACAAATGCTATTATTTACGTGCAAGAGTAACCTAATTGTTGTATTTTATATTGTATCGGTATAGATATAGTTCTAACTTCTTGAGACTAAAAGATTATTGGCTCTTTACGACTGAACAATTTCTTTAAAACTCCTGTTTATGGTTCACTTTTTTTTCCATACAGTGTAATTTCAATTGGCATTGAGGGCGGCACTTACTTGGAGCTTTGTAGCGCATTTGAGGCTAAGGAGCAAGCGAGCTATAGGGGCGACACTGGCATGCGCGTCTAGCGCCCCACCGCCTCTACGGACAAGGCTCTGAACTTGCGTGCAGTGTTTCCATAGTGCTTCGTGTACCCAAGTGGTGGCCCTTTAATTTTATTGCTGGAAAATTTTAAGCAAAGTTCGGTGCATGTCCCTATAATAGTTTCGCGTGTTTCCGATCAGCATTTTGCGAGATATATCAGTGTGAAGAAGCCGTTCTTAGCTATGTCAGAGGACTCGGGAATAGCATGTGCGTGGTGTATTCAGAGTATTATTCGGACCTCGTTTGAAGGGTGTTTTATTTTCGTACATCGGTGTTATGGAAACGCTTTTAGTTGTTTCGTAGAAAAAAAGTTGGTTTCAAGCGCCAGGCCGGAGGCATCCTCAGCGCAACACGTAATATATTTGTGCCGGCCAAGCTAACATCAAACTTTGTCCCTTCCGTTCCACTTATTTAGGCAAAATGGGTCTTACCAAAAAGCTTCAAGCAGAAGAGTACAAACAAATAACGCAGTCGCAATAAATTGCGAAAATTCAACCATCCCTTGATACGAGTTGGAATAAAATATATTTAACCCCCAAAATTGTGAGAAATTATTCAATAAATCGTTAGTTTTCTTGTCTTTTATCTCCGGGTTTTTTTATTTACTTTTTTTTTTTCCTAAACTGCCCATATCAAAATTACAAGCATTATAAAAATACAAAAAGCCAAACAGGCTTAAAAAATATGTTACAATTATAATTTTTGTTATGAAAATTACAGGAAGTTACATTTAATAATGGGCTCCCATAGCAATACAAACTTTGCCCAAATATTATAAAATTGCGAAATTACAGAGTATACAAAAAAACTTGTCTTAAAATGTTTCCTATACGTGGCCGATATAATGCCCTCATCAAACATGACAGGATATGCCTTCTGCCAAGGTATACTGTTCTCATCGCGAGGTCTCTATCCATTCCCTCTCCCAAGACGAAATACAACCCCTTTTATAGTCGGGAAACACGTTGATCAGGGTATTGAGGAACATCCCAGATGGTTTCGTTGTGGTTCGAGTCCAGTAACATTCAGATCTTGATGACGTCGAAGGTAGCGTCGGACGGTTGCTAGACGCCAACCATACACTTTGTAAGAAGGGCGGCATCCACAGGGTGAGGGGTGGGGCNTCTCTATCCATTCCCTCTCCCAAGACGAAATACAACCCCTTTTATAGTCGGGAAACACGTTGATCAGGGTATTGAGAAACATCCCAGATGGTTTCGTTGTGGTTCGAGTCCAGTAACATTCAGATCTTGATGACGTCGAAGATAGCGTCGGACGGTTGCTAGACGCCAACCATACACTTTGTAAGAAGGGCGGCATCCACAGGGTGAGGGGTGGGGCNGTAGCGTCGGACGGTTGCTAGACGCCAACCATACACTTTGTAAGAAGGGCGGCATCCACAGGGTGAGGGGTGGGGCCAGCGCTCGCCCGCCAAGCCACGCACCCGCATCGGCACCAACGTCGACGACGACTCACGTCTAACGAGTCACCAACTAGGCAAGCCTCGGCTCCCTCGTCGATCTATCTCCGTGCCAGGACAACAATTACCTGCGTTGATGTCAATGCTGGTCGTGCGGTGTTCCAGCGCCGTCACAAACTGCGGAATAGTCATAGCATAGATTACGTAAGGCAATTCTTACTCTGGCGTGTTTCGAAAGGAAACGANCTGCGTTGATGTCAATGCTGGTCGTGCGGTGTTCCAGCGCCGTCACAAACTGCGGAATAGTCATAGCATAGATTACGTAAGGCAATTCTTACTCTGGCGTGTTTCGAAAGGAAACGAAGTGACTTTGTCACTGTGAGGGAGACGACGAGATGCACGACTGCTTGCTCCACGTCACTGCTGCCAACTTTCCGAGAGCAGGCCGCTCACTGGCCGTTATCCGATATGTGAAGTTACCGGTGCAAAGAAACCGCTGCACCTTAGTACTAGAGATATAGCCGCAGAATCTTGATTTGTCCCGTGCTGGGGACCATGTTTGTGACAGTCGATCATCCTTCGTTAAGGATAGTCGATTTTCACTGCGCTCAAGAGCAGTGCCAATGTATTACTTTGTTCCTGGAGTCGGTCTGCCTTTGCTCCATGCACGCACATCTCTAGGTAGCAACGGTACACTGGAAAAATGTTTCTAGTAAACGTCCGAATCAGTAAAGGAAGTTCCAACCTATACATGTTATGGAAATAATACCACGCATCAGACTGTAAATATAGACATGTTGAGCGTCACTACTCTACAAAGTTGGGAACTCCCCTACGCATTTGACTGTTTCCCTACGCATTTGACTGTTTCCTGAGCAAATGGAGCATCGCTACCATCGGTGTGGGGGAAACGACCTACCATTCAAAGGTTTCCTACTAATTGTAAACACCGATATGGTAAATTTTCGAATAATTTCTTAGATTGTATGTTAATCTGTGGTTGCTTATTATTACTGAGAATATGGCTAGTGAAATAATTGTCTTACTACATCCTGTGAGCTGTCATTTGGTGTTCGTTTTAGTTTATCGACGCTGAGGGTCACATAAGAAGAGAACGCCTTTTTCAAAAAAGAAGATCTTCATTGGTGCATAAAATTGAACGGAGATGAATGATAATGCAAAGTGCGTTTTTCATTTTCTGCGGCCACTTTTGCCACTCCCGGTGGTTCTTATACGGCAGAAGCTATTTCGTTTTCCCGTCACAATAAGTTAGTAGTCCTGAGATCATATTGCCCCTACCAAACGCACTCATACGTTCATTGAAAATATGTTAACTACCTGGGCATACGACGACGCAGTTCCCATGTTACAAATTCCTCGGATATATATATATTTTTTTGCAAATTAAATTTATAGTTTACAAAAATACTGCGTCTTTGCAAGTTATTAATTTTTCCTATAAAATCACGAATATGGAACTGTGGAATTTAAAAACGTTACATCTTCACACCATAAAAGGATTTTTTCAAAGTTTCTTTTGAAAAACTGCTTAATTAAGGGACATGGGAAGGTCTCGCTGCCCATTAGCTTAAAAAACATAAAATCAAGAACAGAATCTGAAGTTCTCAGTGTACTTCGATGGGGGTTTTTTATTGCCTATATATTTTAATTAACAAAACCATCACTTTCATAAACAGTTGACTTAATTTATAGATTTCGAATAAAACATTGTTAGCTTTTTACCCGAATAATAACGTTTGAAAATAGAAAATTAATGCATATGCAGAAATTGTTGTTTTTTTTATTTATAAATTCTATTTCACAGAATTTTCTAGTAACACAATTAAAACAAACCCACTTATTAATTTGAACCGATTTTCAGTTTCTTAATATCATTTTATTTACAACAAAGTATTTTTTCTTCAGGGTACATAAATTTCAATATTATAAAGTTCTCCAAAGTATTATTTTGTTAATTGTAAAACAATTATTTTATGTATTTAATGATGTTTTGTTTATATCCTTAACTTTTCGCGAAAAAATGGCAATTTTTTTAATGGAAAACCATACACTGTACCAACTATTGTTGTATACGTATATTGCACAAACAAATATATGACGTAGTAAAAATTCTGTTCTTGATTATATGTTTCGGGAATTCGCGAACTGGAGACCTCGCCATATGCGCTAAATCGCGAACTATATTTAAACGGGTGTTGTTAAGTCTGCCCCGTATAAAGTACTTCAGAAGAAGGACGCAGTTTTCCTGCCATATACATATTTACGTCTAAAACCCAGTTCGCTTGAACCGTGCCTTGTTTTAATTATGTTTTTTTT
Organism: Clitarchus hookeri; assembly: GCA_002778355.1. Taxonomy (NCBI): domain Eukaryota; kingdom Metazoa; phylum Arthropoda; class Insecta; order Phasmatodea; family Phasmatidae; genus Clitarchus; species Clitarchus hookeri. The sequence continues at coordinate 133,624 of NQII01005227.1, read as the reverse complement.
ATTATTCATTAAATTATTTAGGGGGTGTGTACTGAGAAATATAATGAATTCGGTATGTTTTATAGTCTTTGTATTAACTAAATAACAGTCAAAACTCGGTACAAAAAATATTAATTCAATCGAGGGGAGCTTGGAAATAAATTAAAAGGTTAAAATGTTACTATAATTACGATTATTATATATTAATAAGTCAAGACACGTTATTATATAATAAATGTATTTAAAAGGAAAGTCTTCTTGTTGACCCATCAACATATCATGCCGAGTGTATTCGTTCACTTCTGAAGTGTTGCCATACAGGTAAAAGCATGATCATTACTGTGGAAGAACGGGAGCTGGCGTCAATACGGACATCGCAATGTTACTGGCTGCTGCTGACACGCTATCTGCTATATAATTGGTTGCTTGCTTTGCCAAGGGTCTACTGAAACTCTCCCCGTAGGTTACAAAGTGACAGTTGTTATGACTAGAGACCTGAAAAATTCGCGTTTTCATTTCGGGACAAGCTAGAATTCAAATCCCCGTACGTTTGTACTGCTGATGCTATTGGTCCACCCGTTAAATTACACCTCCTGGAAAACTCTGAGCCAATAATAAATACACAGTAAACTGCAGTCCGTCTTCCGCTAATACGACAAGCAGCCAACGAACAGTGATAGCTGAATGATTTTACATACGAAATGGAGTATTGCCTACAGGCCATTGAACTCGCGAATTTTTCAGGCCTCTAGTTATTGCAAATCCGTAGGTACTGTTCACACCAAAGCTTCACTCTTTTGCAACACGTGCACTGGGAAATGAGCGTGTACGTTGAGGTGTTGATCATGGCTGGGAAGGTTGACGCCAGCAGACGTACGACGGCGGTCAGCACGCCCCATCTCCTGGCGTCTTCACGGTGCGATGTTTCGGCGTCGTCCGCCGCACTTGACTGCCTTCATATCGGGCGCGTGCCAGCCATCAAGCGTCCACGCCTTCCAACCGCCCGCCGGAGAGGATTCCTTCTGTCGCGTGGTTTAGTCGCTCACGACTCGAGTCCCAACTACCGGCGATATGTTCGCGAGCGTCATCAGGCTAGCAAGGTCCAACTGCGTGATCGAAACAATGTCAACTGTTCGTTATAAGTGAAAACTTCGGTGCATTTGGTTAACACGCCGACGTATTCGGACTGTAGTTGGGTTGAANCAACTGTTCGTTATAAGTGAAAACTTCGGTGCATTTGGTTAACACGCCGACGTATTCGGACTGTAGTTGGGTTGAAGAAATAATTTTTTATGAAAGATACGAAAATTGTCTTGGCTTTACGACAAAATAAATAAGTACTAAATTGAGTATAAAATTGAGAAAATAAGATCGTAGGAGGACGTAATGTGATGTAATGAACATGTTAACTCGGAAATTTGGTAACTGGTTGATTAGTTTTGACATTGTATAGAGTTTTAAAATTGGCTAAGTTTGTGGCAAAATTGAAATGTTATAGTTGATGTAGCAGGTGGGTTGTAATTGAGTAAATTTGCTGATGATATCTTGTTGTTAAGGTTGACACATGTTTTTTACATGGGCAATAGATGAAATTATGTTTTTGTGTTAGTATTTTATTGTTGATATTGACACATGCTTGCTTTGGACCTGACGGCTTGTGTTAATGTTTCGCTCAAAGTGAGGCGATGAAATTGATAGGAAATATATTTTGCTATTGCTCCAATACTAATGCCCGATACACAAGACCACCATTAACTTTCTGCTTAAGTACATAACTTAACATATAAACGTGGCAATTCCTACTACACACGTGAAATTCTTTAATTTTTATTTTGTATATAAAAACTTGCTAATAAAATTTTTTTAATCCTCTATAACAGTCCGCATTGAAACTTAACGGCCCTGCCTAGCAAGCCAGCAACCACGATCTTCAAATGAGGAATCAATGCTAAACGAAATTCCTTCTCATTGCGTCAATTTGAAAGGTATCTATTTCAAACAATAAGTTTTCTACGTAAAATTTCTTAACAAATGTTGCTATATAAAATAATTCTTGAAAAAAAAAAATATTTATAAATTTTTTTTGTTATATGTAAATTTTTATATCACATTTTAGGAAAAAATAATTATTTAACNAAAAAAAATATTTATAAATTTTTTTTGTTATATGTAAATTTTTATATCACATTTTAGGAAAAAATAATTATTTAACAAAACAATTTGCAAGATGCCTTAACAAAGCAACATTCCTTAAGAAATTTCACGTAGGATATTTTGTGTTTAAAATAGTTATCTTTAAAATCGTCGCAAAGAGAAGGAATTTCGTTTAACTTGGATTCCACATTCGAAGTTGGCGAANAAAATAGTTATCTTTAAAATCGTCGCAAAGAGAAGGAATTTCGTTTAACTTGGATTCCACATTCGAAGTTGGCGAATGCCGGCTGCCCAGCCAATAGGGAACATTTCGCAGCGTACCGTAGCCAATCGGACACAAGGCCCGTTGCAGAGACTTGCACAGCCAATCAGCAAGAGGGTGCTGCCACATCAACGGAACAGCCTGCCGTTTCGGTTCTGAATGTCTAGCTACTCTGCGGCTGAGAACGGAGGTTTACTGCAGGAAAAATGGACGATCTGTCGATTTTCAGTTTACCGCGCACGTAATTGAATGTTTTACTTTCCTCACTGGCTGTTGTATGTGCGTGAAGATACTATCCCCACTTTGTTAAACCAACGATAATTTTCTTACAATAATAAGCATCCTCCATTGTTCGTCTGCAAACATTATTTTGAAATCTGGCGAAGGGCACACAATATTTCCGCAACATTCAACTGTCTCTGAAAAGTAACAGAAGAATGACATCTCGAGTNGTCACGGAAAATAACTTATTTGATCAATTTTCAAATTTCCATGGTATTTAATATTTTTATAGTAAATATAACGGATACAAAAATGTTCTTGGCCAAATTGAAGGGCTTTTCTATGCCAGAAAATATTAATTAGCATCAACAGGCGAATGTACCCAAGACTACGGCGTGTTTATTATTCATCGTAGGATATTTTGTTGCATCTGTCCACAGTGTGCGTATTCACGAAGTGCCGCCGTAGTATTACACGGATTGTGAGTACAGGCAAATACAGTCTTGATCCTCAAGCCTCATTTCAACGCTCCTTCATTTCGTCGAATGTGATGTTGAGCGCACGTTTTCACGCGCTCTCCCATATCGCACTCTCTTGCTGGCTCTGGCTACCAGGAAAACATCTTGTTGGTGAGATTGTGGCCACCGGAAACAGTGCGGTTAAGCTTGCGGTCACCACACTTCCTACTACGTTATATGTTAATCTACTTTATTAAATGACTTTACAGTATCTTNACACTTCCTACTACGTTATATGTTAATCTACTTTATTAAATGACTTTACAGTATCTTAAGATTATGATGACATTGCTTAGCACAATATTACTTGAATTTAATTTCATATAACTAGAGACCTGAAAAATTCGCAAGTTCAATTACCTGTAGGCTATACTCCATTTTCGTATGCAAACTCATGCAGATATCACTGTTCATTTGTCGCTTGTTGTATTAGCGGAAGACGGTGATTCGGTCTGCATTTTACTGTGTATTTATTATTGGCTCAGAGTTGTCCAGGAGGTGTAATTTAACGGGTGGACCAATAGCATTAGCAATACGAACTTACGGGGATTTGAATCCTAGCTTGTCCCGAAATGAAAACGCGAATTTTTCAGGTCTCTACATATAACTTAAAAAGTGTCCTTGAAAACTTAACAGTTAGATCTTTAAAAACCTACGTCGAAAAATCCGCACATTTGCGGTGGCTTCATGAATTTGATATAGCGGACTTTTTTCAGGTCGACTGGACGATAATGAAAGAGATTGATGCAACGATAAGCACAGCAAATTTTTTTTGTAATACCTTAGGGCGAGAGAGTGGCGTAATAAATAAGAGCAGATAATGGTACGGCGAAGACGAAGACGTCGATGGTAATATGTACGGGCAATGCAGAAGTAAGGCTTATGAAGTGTCCAAAGGTGATTTACATACATAATGACATCACTTGTGTTCCTTTGTTGTTTTTTATTTCACACAGTGGTAATAAAACATTACAAAGTCTTAACGCAGAGTTTCATGTAATGGCAATGAAACAAAATCCTCGCATGCATATATCGTGCATTAGTGTTCGTAATCCCATTCAAGCTGATCTAAATGCTTTACATACATGTATTACAACAACACAAATAAATCATGGCATTGTGAATACCAGTGGGTTGTATCGACAAACAATGAAAACGAAATAGTAAATATATCAGTAAAATTACTACGCAATTTGCTTGAATTAAAAATATTTAATTAATTCTTAGAGGCTTGGTAAGTAAAACTGATACTTTTTCGAATAAATAGTTTTAACAATATTCGAGAAGTTATTATTTTTCATGATTGACTTTCAACTTAAAAAACAGCACTCCTAAAAAACTATGCATATTNTAAGATTATGATGACATTGCTTAGCACAATATTACTTGAATTTAATTTCATATAACTAGAGACCTGAAAAATTCGCGAGTTCAATTACCTGTAGGCTATACTCCATTTTCGTATGCAAACTCATGCAGATATCACTGTTCAATGGCTGCTTGTTGTATTAGTGGAAGACGGTGATTCGGTCTGCATTTTACTGTGTGTTTGTTATTGGCTCAGAGTTGTCCAGGAGGTGTAATTTAACGGGTGGATCAATAGTATTAGCAATACAAACGTACAGGCATTTGAATTCTAGCTTGTCCCGAAATGAAAACGCGAATTTTTCAGGTCTCCACATATAACTTAAAAAGTGTCCTTGAAAACTTAACAGTTAGATCTTTAAAAACCTACGTCGAAAAATCCGCACATTTGCGGTGGCTTCATGAATTTGATATAGCGGACTTTTTTCAGGTCGACTGGACGATAATGAAAGAGATTGATGCAACGATAAGCACAGCAAATTTTTTTTGTAATACCTTAGGGCGAGAGAGTGGCGTAATAAATAAGAGCAGATAATGGTACGGCGAAGACGAAGACGTCGATGGTAATCTGTACGGGCAATGCAGAAGTAAGGCTTATGAAGTGTCCAAAGGTGATTTACATACATAATGACATCACTTGTGTTCCTTTGTTGTTTTTTATTTCACACAGTGGTGATAAAACATTACAAAGTCTTAACGCAGAGTTTCATGTAATGGCAATGAAACAAAATCCTCGCATGCATATATCGTGCATTAGTGTTCGTAATCCCATTCAAGCTGATCTAAATGCTTTACATACATGTATTACAACAACACAAATAAATCATGGCATTGCGAATACCAGTGGGTTGTATCGACAAACAATGAAAACGAAATAGTAAATATATCAGTAAAATTACTACGCAATTTGCTTGAATTAAAAATATTTAATTAATTCTTAGAGGCTTGGTAAGTAAAACTAATACTTTTTCGAATAAATAGTTTTAACGATATTCGAGAAGTTATTATTTTTCATGATTGACTTTCAACTTAAAAAACAGCACTCCTAAAAAACTATGCATATTTTCGTTTTAGTGAGAAAACTACTCAAATATACCATGTTTCAATATTGACAGTCGTTTCATGGGCTCGGTTCTCCCAATTATATGATGTGTATTAAGACACGACAAATCCAGCTAAAGCTGAATGAACCATTATTGTTTATTGCTTATTAAACTGACTGAGATTATTGTATATTCAAACCAGTTTTAGAATTATTGTCTCTAGTTAAAGGCATTTGTACAAATATTCATATGTTAAATGTAACAGGTAGTATTTTGGCGTTAAATAAAAGTTCTGATGCATTATTTACTAATTATTATAAATTGAAACATAATGGAGAAAGATAACCACGTGGCACTTATAAACCTGAAGATTTATGAAAACATTGAATGAGTAAACACTGCCTAGTTTTCAATTTCCACAAAAGCATGGCCAATGCATATTTTCTGCCCTTTCACTTATTTACTCACACAGGATGTCAGTCTGCGTTCGCCTAGAATATCAATGTAATATTTGCTGTTGTTATTTGACGCTGATTAACAGGCTCCTACTCACGTCAGGCGCGGTCAAGGTTTTGTGGCGAACATACGCAGAAGAGTTAAACGCGAGAGGCGAGCCGTAAATTGCTTATAGTGAAACAGGTTCGTGATCACGCGTGTTAACCGCACGCAAAGCGCTTCCGACAGCAGGCGTCAGATGTCAGGCCGAGCTTAATGGAGATTGCCGCGTCGTCAATTCTGAAATCAAAACCTTTCAGCAAAGCAAGCATTGAAACAAGAACACAGGACACGCCAGGCCACGTTTCTACCAACACAATCAGCCTTCCACGACCGCGAATTTCGCAGTCAACTAGAATTTCATTATGCTTTGCGTAGGTGATGATAAATTTATAGTTGTTAATTTAAAACTATGAACTTATTAAGGGCGAAGTCTGGCATGGAGGTTTCTTGCTTGTCCGACGACAAGAAGCGGTGGTGCGCTAAGTACTACGCATGTACGCGAATCGAACGTCTGGTCGCCCTTACGTGCAAGACAATAAATTAACGTGCAATCTCTCTCTCTCTCTCTTTCTCTCTCTCTCTCTCTCTCGTCAACCCGCCTCATACGACAATATGGCAGGGCTGCCAGTAATTTATTTTAAATTATACGACTTGCATCCTAGAATTACACCAAATATATTAATATTATACAAATCAACGACAAANTAATTTATTTTAAATTATACGACTTGCATCCTAGAATTACACCAAATATATTAATATTATACAAATCAACGACAAAAATTAATACCATAGAGTAAGTGAAATACGAATTAGACTATGAAATACTAATAGCATTCAAAATGTACAATAAAGTGACTCAAGAGTCAACAAACAACGCTACGCAAAGTCGCATCTCGCAAACGCCAAACGTTAACACGTCAGTTTATGCGGCGTTGACCAATAGCATTGCATTTGTATTCACGTCAAAAATAATAGGCGACGCAGGTTACAACTCTCGGAGATAGATGGAGCTACCAGTACGCACATACGCGGTTACGCATTCTCACANATAGGCGACGCAGGTTACAACTCTCGGAGATAGATGGAGCTACCAGTACGCACATACGCGGTTACGCATTCTCACACTCACCACTCACTATCAACAGAACTGTTTTTGTCAAACGTCTCCTGTACATTACATGGGTAGACGGATTAATACGTGTGATTAGTATAATATTATACATATATTTTACACTCTACGTAGACTATAGAAGTGACAGTCAAATTATGCCTATTTTGTATCCAACTATACAATCTGGCAGCCCTGCGCTATAGTGAAATGTGATTGAGAAAATAAGTGCGCATAAGTCCAAAACGCGTCGGTAGAGTCCATTGCTGCTGCACGAAGGGGTGAGTTTGTTCAGTTCAGTAGTGACAGCGACCGAGTACGGTTAGGCGAGAGCTGAGCGCGTGCACATTACCAGTAAAAAAAAAAACGCAAGTCGCACAGCGTGGTATTTAACAGCGCGGTAGTAGAGAGCGATATTATCAGTTTGGTATGCATAGTCTATTCGAGGTTTCTTCACACTTTTCAAATCAAACATGTAAAAAATCACCCCATGTTTGACGTGTTTGGTTGTTTACTGAATATGTCATGCGCCACAAGCGTTTTATACTTGTGTTTATATAAAAGTACCTTATTTTTGGTTAAATTTAATTTTTACTTATATTTAAGTATAAATTATATTACTTCATTTAAAACTAATATGAATAACGACAGAGAGGAAATAGGTGTGTTGGTAATGCCTATAAGAAATAGTTGTTATGCAAAATATTATTGCACTGAGTGCGCACGAAGGCGGTGCGTTGGTCCTCTGGTGCAGTTTTCAAAGTTTTGTTTCTATGAGGCGGAGGAATATCCTGGAACTATAACTTGGTCCTATAACTTGAGCAGGGCTTTAGAAAAGTTGGAAGTAACATTGAACGGAGTATAGAAACAAACTGTGTCTTTTCNTCCTATAACTTGAGCAGGGCTTTAGAAAAGTTGGAAGTAACATTGAACGGAGTATAGAAACAAACTGTGTCTTTTCTAAACATATTGTTGCATTTAAAGGCGTATTTCACCACTTAAAATTTTAAGGAAACAGAAAACACACAAAGTTTGTTTAGCTTGTTTCCGCCGTCATCGCAATGCTACCTTAGAGCAGGACATAACCTTGAGGCGTTTACGATTGTTTACTAGAGATGCCCCTTACGTAGCCTGTACCAGAAGTCTCCTAAGTNGTGGGAATCGCGCTGGACAACGCCGCTGGTCGGCGGGCTTTCTCGGAAGTCTCCCGTTTTCCTCGCCCTTGGATTCCGGCGCTGCTCCATGCTCATCTCGCTTCACACTCATCGGCTTTCGCCTCGAAGTTTGTATGCCTTGGCGACTGCGCTTTTAAATCTTCACTGCAGCGCAATCTGTGTAGTGTCGATTTCACAGTCGACGGACGAAGCACGATCGGTCATTTACAGTTGTTAACTTGTGCGAGTTGATTAGAAACTTCTGCAAACGCCACGTGTGGAAGACGTGTAGCATTGCTTGCGAGTCTTCTCCCCTCGTCGTCGCCGGGGAGACAGACGCACCGCGAACCCAAGCGCGACCACAGCGGCTCCACTTAGCTAACTTCTCGGCTCGCCACGGTGAAGTTTTGTTGCGGGGATCTCGGGCGCTCGTTTACGAGAGTCGAGCTTCTTCCTGGGGACACTGAGGAGTCGAGATTGCATTCTATTGTCGTCGAGAAACAAAGGATGAGCCGCGGTGTGCTCCTGCGATTGGGCATGCCGTACCACAGCTCGTCCGCTTCCAGTTGGGCAACTTCAGAGTAGAAATCGCTGCCTCCGTAACTGCAGGTATTTAAACTTGAGTACTGATTGGAGTAATTNGTTGGGCAACTTCAGAGTAGAAATCGCTGCCTCCGTAACTGCAGGTATTTAAACTTGAGTACTGATTGGAGTAATTTCAGCAATTTTGCCGGCGAATTAAAAGTTGTACATGTCGTAAAGGTTTCCTTTGACGTGAATACGCTTTTTTTTTTTTCTTAATCAGACAGATCCATGGGGTACTGCGCAGAAGTTAACGAAATCCTCCTACAGTGGTGTAAAACGCTGGCATAGTTAGTCGATAGAAAGAGGCCTATTCAGTTAACGAGGTCATGTTTACAGTGTCATTATGTGTGCNAACGAGGTCATGTTTACAGTGTCATTATGTGTGCAAACACGCACAGTAAGAACGTTTAGTTATCCCCCAGCCGCTTTGTCAAATACTTCATTATAGGAAGAATGCAGTGGTGAAGCAACTAATTGATAATAAATTTAAGTGATGTAAAACTGCCTAACTCCAGGTGTTCTAAGGTTTCTTTAAGAACGTCTTCAGGCAGTCTTTTCTTGAAGAGAAATGCTGATATTTGCCTCTTTCTTATGCAATTCCCGAAGTTCTAACGCCATAATTTTTAATGCATCCTGAATTAGACGTACAGACACGTAGCACGTGAGTTTTTATTTTCTGCCTGGTGCGAGGGGGGGGGGATAAACATTGTCGTCACGTTTTCGTTCCTACATTTTAACATTGCTCTTAACGTTTCCTTAGAGTAGCATGCATTTTTTTAATTGTGACATTTACAATTTTTTAAACCTGAGATATTTCGTAAAAAGAAGGTTTGTAAAAATGTAATACAACCGTATCTAACTTATATATTATATCTATGTTATATTTTGAACTTTTATCATGATACTTGTTTAAAAACGAAACCATTTTCTAAAATAATTACAGTTTAAAGGAAAACCTTCAACCATAAACACATGTTTAATTAGGAAAATGTACCTTAAAAAATATATGATGACAAACTCCCCTTACTCCCTCCCCCCCCTCTTTTTATAACTGTAGATTTTTTCGATTAAAAAATTATTTAGATGCATTTAGAAACTTCTATTTGAACCGCACCTTTATATGTTAGTTTATGTTCGTTTGCACTTGGTTAATTACGTCTGCCCGACCACCATTCAAAATAAAACATTTACAGTTGCATAATGTAAATTCCACATTTTCATCAACACCGCCAATGAATCGAAATTCCTTTATGCTGCATTTAATTTTGATACCATGCCCACAAAAAAATTTTAATAATAAAATTTTACTAATACTAGCAGTTACTGCCGTATCTATTTAACTAGAAATTGTTAATAAAGTGGCATACTACCAACACAAGAATGACTTGAGAAATAACACAAGTATTACCAACTTCGTAATTAAAGTTAATAAATTTCATGGATCAGCTATCAGGAGCAGGAGTTTTAATAGCTAAAATTTAAATAACTGAATAAAACCCGTTTGGTTTCAATAATGAACTTAAAAAGTGGGACATTTGAATTAAATTAAGTATAGGCCCCTAAGGCATTTTATTTTAATAAAGCCGGACCGTCTCGAAAATAACTGGACCAATGGGAAGGCTACGTTTGCGTTAGCGTCGTATTTAAATAATTCAATAGCATGCACGGTTTACAGTATCATTCTTTCCTACTTTCGATTGTTTTTCCTATCTCACTCTTTGTTTCGTAATTTTCTAAACATTGTTTGACACGCACGCTATCGATTACGCGAAACGTCACAGAGGCCTACCCGGATAGTAATATGGGTCAAGGAAAACAACACCAATCTGAAGAACCTATCTTCTATTATATACGGGAAAACTATTATTTTCAGGAAATCTCCAGCCACTGAAAAGTAACGCGATGAAAACCGTATAAAAAAAAGTTTCTAGTCTTTACGAAAGGTTGTTTAGTTAGCTCGCCAATTTGCATGCGAATTATTTAGCATGTCAATTTTACAGACGTGCTATTGGCAGTTTGAAATTATGTATTCTTACAAATAACAATTAAGGAAAATTTGACGTCCAAGTTTCCATTACTACGTTTTGTCTTTTAGGGTGCGAGTAAATATGAGAATATATTTAAAAGGAATTAAAATTTGCGGTGCGGTGACAAAAATATCTGTAAGGACGTAGAGCATAAAGAAATACGCCACAATAAGTTACATGCTGCACTTCGTAAGACATATTGCACGCAAGTTAAACTCTTTGTGTACAAGGCATTTCAGATGGATGCAATTACCCAAGTTTCGCACACACATTCGACATATACTTCTGCCTAATAAACCAATTTTATTTTTTTAAGTTTGCTTGAATGACTACAAAGTAGTGATATACTGCAAGCTGTATTTTAAGATCGCTTGAAGTGGGTGTAATTTTCTGGAAAGGAATCGAAGGAATACGGAAATATTAACTGATTATTTAACGTACATTCAGAATCTCACGAAAACACAGAAAAAAAATTCCTTCCTTCGAGAGCTTGTTGGCCATACACACAAAATCTCATGATCACGTCTCGATGTGGTTCAGCGACGGTTCGCGTTAAAATTCCAACACAACTCAACACAATTTATAAACAGCGAGCTGGTGGTTCAGAGTCTACGCACCGCCATTTTTCCCTTTTATGGCCATAACCGGCGTGAAGTTAAATCCAAAAAGATATCAAACTTCTTGTGTGTTTATTATTATGGGCTTTTCGTGGTTGGTTGAGCATTTTTACAGCTCTGGCTAGGACATATTTTATGCTTTATTTGTATCCCTCCACTGTGTGAAAACTGGCATTACTAATAACCAGATCACTTTATTCTCACGCCTGTCAAGTTAAAATGTAAAAATGTTTAAAATTTTAATATAGTACTAATACGCTTTCTTGTACTCATATAAAGCGCACAGATACTACAGGAATTCATTTCAGTGTCCGCAAAATTCAGTCATCATTCTTTTAATACGAATTTTATACATCGAACTACTCCCCTGTACCGCTGCCAACCGTATTGAGCTTATGTGAGTAAATGTGTCTGTTAAAACACAAGCTCTAAAGGATAGCGACTATCCGGGAACCATCTACAGAAACGGTTTTAAAAGGTTTTCACGGTAAACTGAGCACTTTTGAAAGTCTTGCGTAAAAATTATGTACTATTTCGCCTTTTATAAATATAACATTGCCATAGGCTTGATCACTTTATTCATGCGCCCGTCAAGTGAAACTGTACAATTAAAAATAAAAGTAAACATTTTACAAATTCGCTCATTTTTTTACGCCACTACTATTACAATCTAATTGGAAAGTCTCCACCTTGTTCATATCGCCAGAGGCTGATTCTAGGAGGCGTTTAGCGACGGCCGGACACGCCCATCTCCACGTCTTCTTGGTCAGCTGCCCCGATGACAAAAGAAGCCGCTGCCAGTGTTACGTTGGCCTATATCGGGCGCGTTGTTTAATATTTTCGGCCCCGTTAAATGGCCGATGTAGGGGGTTCCTGCAACTGTCTTTCTCAGGGTATTACTGCAATCACGCTCGTGCCCTGGTTCAATGTTTGAAGGTGTGATCACGCAGGCCGTTCAACTAAGGCCTTATCACTTCATAACAGACATGCAGGTGCATGCAGGTAGGGGTAGCGATATTTCTCAAAGGTTGATTTCGAAAGTGCTCACTTGACCACGAACGGCCTTCACCAGCCAGAAACACGTGGAAAGTGTTGGAAGAACTGCGTAGTTGGTGAGATAAACACTACGCCTTCAATAAGTCGAGGTTGATTGTACAAACAAACAGAAGTGCGGGTCCACTAATGTCTAAGGCACACCTCGTGATGGTTGAGTTCACGACAGCCGCGGTACAGACTGCCCTTCGTGAAGAGGGGGAGAGGGGTAGAGGGGAGTGAGTTACGGTACACGATTCACGTTAATTGAGCACATTGAAGAAACCTGCTTAGTAACTTCGCTATGTCGACTGTGTATCCCTCAACAGCAAAGTATAACAGCATTCCCATTGACGTGGTGAGGCGTGTCCACATAACGATTAAATTACGCTTTGTAACAGAATCAAAAACATATTACTATTCCAACAGATACTACTGTAATGTGTGTAGAACCAAACAAGTTTCAATAACTCCAAATTTAATCATACATTTTCAATAAGTCGTTAAAAACACTTCGCCCCTACTTAATACGCCATCTAAACTACAATATGGGGATTATTTTTTTATTTTAAATTTTTCTATCTATGTCGCTAGTACAAAGTATTTAAAATTCACACCGTCAAATGTTTTATAGTGATCAGGTAATTGCACCCTTTTGTGTTTACTATAACACATTCGAAAGGGTGTGTTATAACAAAATATTCTGTAGTGACAATAAAAAAAAAATGTCCCATTATTGCGGCTATTAGTGTTCACTAACCAACACTCTCGTCAACTGCTGAGAGAAAATTTTCAATGCCACGAGCAAAACAAATTAATGAAACAGATTTTCACAGCCTTGATAAAAATGGCCGAACCCAATTTTTTTAAAATAATATAGTTTTTAATCTTTGTCAACAGAATTCTAACATTTTGCGACAATGGAAATAAGCGATACGTGGAGACCTGAAGAATTCGCGGATTCATTTTAGGACAAGCTAGAATTCAAAACACATGCGTCTATATAATTTAATCCATTGGCCCACGCCGTATTTGAAACTTCCTGGAGAATGCTGGTCCAATCGTCGCCTTCCACTATGACAGCAAGCAACCAATGTGCAATTGATGTTGGCATATTGATACATAAGACCGTAGAGTCTAGCCTACAGGTAATTGAACTCGCTATTTTTCCCGGTCTCTAGCGATACGTATTACAGGAATCCTAAGTTTTAAACAGCCATGTCTTTGCTCGTACATGAACTGTCACTGAATTTCACAATGGTGCAAATCGCAACCACTTATTTTCTAGAATAAACCAACTAGTAAAACGCAAAATATTATGTTTATTAGTATTTTTGTTGTATGTGTTCAGGCATAATCATATGGCCTAAGTAAGTGTTCATTAAATTTTGTACTGATTTAAACGTTAAACATATTACCCCGAGTTTACTTGTTCTCCTCTGATATGTTGCACGATAATAAGTGAAATCATTGTCAATGCTCTGCAATTTCGGAAGCCAGTCCCCATACGAACATCGCCTTTCCCTGGGCAATACTATTTATTGGTTCCCGCTGACAGAGCAACTATTTGATGATATATTGCTTTCTGTGCCAAAGTGTAAGTTGTTACAAGAAATTCGCAAAAATTTTCATGGGAACAAATGTATTATTTTCCAACACTCAAAACCAAAAACTAATTTGTCCTATAAATGGTTAATATTAGACATTATATTAAAAATAATACAGTTTCATTAAACGAAAAACAAAACATACACAAAAAAAATTGAATAAAATGATAGCTCCGAATAGGTGAGCATAAAGAAGCGAAATAATGCGGCCGTTCATTTGAAGTTGGCGCACCCATTCGCCAATTGGCTGCGAGAGGTTCTGGAAGAGACCTTGTGTAGGATTGGCTCGGCTTCCGGTTGGCAAGTAAGTTGCCAGCCGCTGATTGGCGAACGGCGTTTCCACAATGTGCTGGGCAGTGGCGCCATTCTATTGGCGCGTGCCACTGGAATTCACTGTACAAGCGCTGCTATCACTTCTGGTTTCTTAAGCGTTATGCGAAAATAGTAGAATGTAAAGTAACACAACAAGGCACCTGCAAGAAATGTTACGGAAGAGGTGAGGTCATATCAGAAGTGGGTACTCTGCACATGTTGCCAACTTTTCTGACGCCCTAATAAAGTTCTACTTCCAGGGTATGCCTCAGTCCCACGCAAGCAAAGCTCAACCAAGTCCAGAAAACTGCACCAAAACAACGCACCACTATCGTGCACACTCAGTGTAATACAATTCTGCATAATAGCTATTTCTTGATAGGCATTACCGACACGCCTATTCTATCTCTGTTTTTGTTCATATTCATTATAAACTAAATATTATAATTTATGAACGGAGCATAAGTAAAAGTTGAAGTTAACCAAAAATAAGGTACATTTATGTTAACTAAAGTATAAAACGCTTGTTATACACTACGTATTTACGAAACAACCAAACACGTCATACATGGGATGATTTTTCAAAGGTTAGATTCAAAACGTGTGAAGAAACCGCGAATAGACCATACATACTTCAATATCACCCAGCCAGGTGGCGCGCAGTAACGCATAAATAACCTAGCACTTTGTGTCACTACCGTGTGTGGACTTCATTACTCACTGGAAGATTTAACTGGCCGTATAATGCAACGTAATTTCACACAGCATGAATTGAATTAAATTACAGTCTGAAAAATAGTTACATGTTTCCTTCTTTTTTTTTTCACTTCGACCTCGTTGTGATCAACAAAAATGTTGAACATGTTGAAGACTGGCATCCAGGAGTACCAACATGTACTTCCGTGGAGCTCGTTGGTATCGACAGTAACTAGCGTTGAACTATAAAACCTTGGGTGTAAGGTGAATTGAGAAATCGATCAATAGTGTTGGTAACACGAAAGGCTTAATAGGCGCACGACATATCTGCTGACCTCACACCGAGCGTAACAAACCAGGAGCCGAAATGTTGGTAACTTACCTGTCGTTACGTTTACGGCATTTCACGTACAGCTAAATACTCGAAATAACTTAAACGACACGGTGCAATTTTTGCCGGCGCGGCTTTATGGTGTCCTTTTACATCAGCGAGGCTTAAAAAGTAAACTTTGTGGGATGCTATTGAATTCTCAGTGAAATTAATCTAACGTAGCCGACTACTGTGTGGCGGATTTGGGTGACTCAGAGGTCTCCGGTTTGCGAGTTCTTCACAGCGATCCAGCATTAACCTGTAAGTAGTGGCTGTAAAATGTCAAGAATTCATTTTAGGACAAGTTAGACTTCAGGCAAATGTAGATTTTGTTTTGTTATTTTTTTCTTATGTTTGCAACCGGGTCACAGGAGATCTCAGAGTCGAGAACAGACCAGTAGGGAAACAAGCACCTAATCCCGTGCCACCTGGTCTGAAGTAAAACTGGCCACACACTGAAGCAACAAAAAAAAAAAAAAAAAAAACAGAGCTAAGGCTCGAAAACACATAAGACCGTAGAGTTTAGCCTACAGACTCTAGCTCTAAAAGTAGAACCAACTGTTTTTTGTTGAAATATTTACGCATAAACTAAACTTGCCTTTACGAGAAGACATTTTCTTGTCTGGCTGGGCAATTCAGATTTGAGTTGCTCAGATATTGAACGTCTGTCTTTTGCGAGCAGACACCTAGGAAGCGCGTCACTTGAAATAGCCCAATCACGAAAGTGCATCCTACCAGAAAGCAAATCTTGCATTTTGAGAGCGAATCAGAGAGGTTAGAACGCAGAGATCCCTGTGCTCTGAAACTAAATCAATCAAATATTGGCCGCTTGACTTGAGTCCAGTTGATAATCTGCTAGTTGCTAGTGCACCACTTAAATTAACTGGAAGAATTTTCCTAGTAGTGGATATACTTGATATCCACAAACACCACCGAAAAACTAACTCCCGCAGATGATTCCTCATGAAAAATATGTAGAAAATATGTGTCCTACCTAAAGCCAAAGTTTATTACGGAAGGACGTAACTACACATGAATGTGTAATTGAAGCAGAAGTTTTTTGCTCGTAACACAGCCAGAATGAAAGATAAATATCTTAACTTAGAATAATGCATTTTAGAAATACATAGTATTAAAAAAATGGTGTACTGGTATCATCCCCCTTCCATAATAATGGGTTTAAACCGGCTTTTTTGTTTACCATTTACGGTAGATTAGTAATCCACAGGAAACAACAAAACATATTGGCTAAATGTCACCGTTTTCGAAAAAAATTAGGGCATTTTTATCTAACATTGCAAATGTTGCATTTCATTATCAATTGATTTCTAGAAAACGGTGGCATTTAGCGTAAAAACACGAGACGGCATTTTTGTTTACCAATAAAATATTATGATTTATAAATAAAATGTAGGTAAAAGTTCGATTTAACCGAAAATAAGATACTTCAATGTTAACAGAAGTATACAACGCTTGCGATACACGACATATCGGGGGACGCGGTGGTGTAGTGGTTAGACTACTCGCCTCCCACCTAGGCTAAACGGGTTCTATTCCCGGCGGGGTCGCTCCCGGATTTTCGCATGTCGTAATCGTGCCGGATGATGCCACTGGTCGACGAGTGTTCTCGGAGATCTCCCGTTTTCCCCACCCCTCAATTCCGGCGCTGCTCTATACTCACCTCGCTTCACCCTTCAACGGCTCCCAAGACCTCGATGTTAAGGTGGCTGCCTGGGCAGGTCGCCACACGGTGTGCAGAACTCCAGCAGAAAACGTTTTATTAAAAAACCATCCAACGTGTCTGAGTGAGGTCTGCTCACGAATAGCATTTAAGAAACGGTACGAGTCTGTATACGTTTTTCAGTTCCTCCCTCTCTTTCTAAAGCACGTTTTTGTGATAGTGAACATGGCTCAAACGGGTATTTTCACTGACATTTTTAGGTACGGATATTCCGGTATAAAACATTAAAAATAAGGAATAGGGACTTGCATCATACCTTTATTTTTATTAATACGTAATAAAATGGCAGGGTCTCCTCTGAAAGTCTCATAGAGACGCGTTATCGACGTCAAAACTGCACACCAGTCCAGTGCTTTGCGCGTAGAGGCGATGAGAGAGTTGATGCGCACGTCTCGGTCGCCCCTATCGATCCCACGCTTTTAGACCTCAGACGTGCAAAATTCGGTCAACCAGGCGGCCACCTTAAGAGCTGCCCAAATTTCTTCACTCACTTACTATATGACATCTGGGAAACAACCAAACACGCCATATATGGGGTGATTTTTCAGAGGTGTGATTAAAAAAGTATGGAAACTGCGCGAATAGACAATGCGATTTCTTCTCCCCGCAGTACAGTTGTGGCTGGTCTGTCACTTGAATCGGAAGGCGGGCGTGTTGCCTTATGTCGGGTAGAGGGCGTACGCCCTGGGAGGTGAGCGCGCGACCTCAATTAGGGCAGCGCTGTTGACTCGCCCAGAGGTGGGCCCCATGACGTCACACGGGCGGCAAACATCGCACCACGTGATAACGCCTGTCCTCCTCTGGGGCAAGGGGTCGCCGCGGGTACACCGTCCTTCAGCACGAGGGAACGTCTGGGCCACAGAACAGATAAGCGTACAGATGAGGTCGGAACAGTCAAACAAGTGCTGAGTTCGACAAGTTATTTTCAACGGACCGTCTGGTTCAGAGAAACGAATTCAGATGTTCGGGGGCGAGAACTTGGGTCCTCGCATACGTTAAGTGTGACAAAGTCGTTAAAATGTAACGAACGTATCTACTGCAGGACAAGCACAATACAATAAGTTTTAATACGGGTAAGGTTTATTCTACTCGTGATTTCTTATGGGTAGAGACCTGGAAAATTCCGCGTTTTCATTTCGGGACAAGCTAGAATTCAAATCCCCGTACGTTTGTATTGCTAATGCTATTGGACCACCCGTTAGTTTACACCTCCTGGACAACTCTGAGCCAATAATAAATACACAGTAAAATGAAGACCGCATCACCGTCTTCCGCTAACACAACAAGCAACCAATGAACAGTGATATCTGCATACGAAAATGGAGTGTAGCCTACAGGTCATTGAACTCGCGAATTTTTCAGGTCTCTACTTATGGGAGAGTTTGGCGTAGGAAACATTTCCGTCGCTAGGTGCGCAGTGTTGCAAAAGGTAACTTTTAATAAAAAAAATTTAAGCTACGTGAATAATAAAAGAGAAAGGTTTTTACTTAGTTACGAAGTTATTTTACATTTTGTTTACGATTATTACAATTATCCTGTTTTTAAGGTAAAAAAAAATAGAGACAATCTGGTACCCATGCGACACTAGCGCCAGCGCTTTGCCTCGTGGTAAAAATTTTTGGTTGCAAAAATTTTAACACTGAACTTGCCAACCTGTAGTAGAAGAAACCTTAGTGCGGCTTGTCGGTGGTTAATGAAGCACTTCTCAAAGTGATGCTGAGATATACTTTTCTAACTTTCTTGTATCCTTACACTTTACTTATAATAACACATCGCTATGAACGTGATCACTTTGTTCGTGTGTCGACCCAGTGTAAATTGTGAAATTGTTAGCAACGTAATATTCTACTTATGTGCTTATTCTCACAGCTATTTATTTTATCCTTTAACCACCTTTTTAAATAAATATTGCCATGTAAGGAAAAAACACAGCATGGATATTCCACCACACTCCGAAGTTAACGTCTAAGGCTAAAATAAAATATATTTATTATTATTCCAATTGAGAGCGCTTTCAAAAGTGCTCACTTTACCGTGAATAGTCTATATCACTGTAGGTGAACACAAAGCCTACAGCTCATTTTGTTCTTTGCATAACGAAATAAGCGTTGTCTCAGCTTAAGTACAGCACGCATAACAAATTTCGTATTTGCAACACCTGGAACCACAAATTAAAATGTGTTTGTAAGGGTTATGTGACTTCCAGGGACAAGTACTTCACTGACAGACGTCGCAGTAACTGGTTTGGGATCGTAGCACGTTAGTGTCTCTAATAATATTAAATGCTAAGAGGGTATTATTTTTTAATTTCAGTGCTTAACTCGCAGGACCTGAGTGGAGAGTTACGGGTGAGTTAGCAAGCATGCCCGAACCCTTTTCAAAGGTAGTGTTTCAACCCCCTTTGCCAGTCGAGGCAGTGTGCCGGGGTGTGTGGTGTTGTGCGTGCTCGACGCACGCGAGGGGGCGCCTCGCCGCTTCTCTTCGCGCAGGTCAGTGAACTGGAGCAGCGTGCATCGCAGAGGGGCAGAGTGCGCGTGCAGGCTGCTCGATACCTAACTCGCGAAGCCCAAACACCGAGGTCAGTGCTTATACAGTAGTGCGCGTTTCGGAACGTTGCCGCACTACCACCAAACAAGGGCATTTGTTTTTGGCGAAAATATTTCTCGATTATTTGTAATTTTTTTTCGCGATTGGATGGTTTTAATTGTTACGCGTCTTTGACGTTAGCGTAACTAAGATCTGATTGGTCCAGTTGGTTAAAAAAAATATGTCTTCTAGCAAAGATGTGTGACCAATGACCAAATGGAAAGTTTCGAACGTGAGCTAATGATATTGAAACCTCGTCTGTGCGTAAATCTTTTTTGTGCTTGCTGTGAATTGTAAGCAAATCTGAAAAGTGATATTTTCTCCAAGGTTGTTTTCAAAACAAACTCAGTCAACCGTGGAGTAGGTTAACATTTAACGTGCCTATTGCTTTCTCGGCATCGCGTTACGGAGCATTTAAAAGTTACGGGAGAAACGGCCAGAACTTACACCGTGAACTCCAGCAGCGCACGCCAGCAGAAAGGCATACCTGGTCGGCGACATGTCGGACCGCCGTTCGCCAATCAGAGCCTGGTAACCTACTCTCCAGTCCGCAGTCCAGCCAATGGGACATCTACCGTAGTGGCGGTGGCCAGTCAAGCTCGAGGTCCTCTCCAGACCCTAGCGCTGCCAAACAGCGGACAGGTGTAGTTAGGGACACCCGAAATTCGCGAGAAAGGTTTCCGCACCTGCTAGATTTCAATACCCTATGGGCAAGCCAGCAGTTTTATTTTGCTTATTGGCGGCGTATCTTTGTGAGAAGATCTCTTCGTATTTTCCTTGGCCAATCGGAATTAGGTAACTTCAATACTGCGCATTTTTTATTCTCAGGCATACACCTAAGTCGCGTAACACGAGCTGAGCTAAAGTGTTATTAAATACAACTGGTCGTGAAATTTTTTTTCGCGAAATTCGGGTGTCTCTAGGTATAGTTAGACACCTGAAAAATTCGCGGATTCATTTCGGTACAAGCTAGAGTTCAAAACACGTGTGTTTATATAACTTCAGCTACTGGACCACGCGGTGTTTGACACCTTCTGGGGAACGCTAGCCCAATCGTCGCCTTCCACTGTGACAGCAGACAACCAACGTGCAGTTGACATCGGCACATTTGTACATAAGACCATAGAGTTCAGCCTGCAGGCCGTTGAACTCACGAATTTTTTCAGGTCTCTAGGTATAGTCTATTTGCGGTTTCTCACGTTTTTTTAATCAAACCTTTGAAAAATTACCCCATGGCGTGTTTGGTTATTTCCTAAATATCTCAAGTATCACACGCGTTTTATAATCTTGTTACCATAACAGTATCTTATTTTTCGTTAAACTGAACTATAACATATATTTTATCTATAAATTATAATATTTAATTTTTAATTAATATGAATAAAACCAAGGAGAAAACAATTGTGTTGGTAATGCCTGGTAAGTAATAACTCTCATGCAAAATATTATTAAACTGCGCACGCACGAATACGGCGCGCTGTCCCTTTAGTGTGATTTTCTAGACTTAGTTAAGCTTTGTTTGCATGAGGCGGAGGAATAGCTTAGAAGTAGAACTTAAGCAGGGCTTCAGAAAAGTTGAAAGTAACCATTAATGGATTATACACCCACATCAAAGGAACCACCTTGCTATTTCACTCGCGTATGCTCTCCTATCCTGAGGCGACGTCGCATAATTTCTCTGTTTTCCCAGCTGTCTCGGTAATGTTGCACGTAACCGACGGGAAGCAGGATTCCTCGTGGCTTCTCCGCATCGGATGAGGAACTCTTGGCGCGGAAGTATCACGTCACAGGACAACAGACGGACATCTGGTCGCCACACGCACCAACCAGACATCAATGAGAAATGACAACGTAATAACAGTTACGTAGCTGGTTATTTTTAGAACGCGGTTGAAACCACACGTCATCGCTCACGTCAGTGTGAGTTTTGCTAGATTCTCAACTAGGTAGCGGGGGGGGGGTGGAGACAGATTGATTGATATCACCACCGTCAATACCGATAGTTCTGTCAGTTTTGCTCCAGCTATCATCAGCTGCGAAACAAACCAAAATAAAACACTTATACCCTCAGCGATACCGTTTTATCACTCATCCTGCTTAACCACAGAATGGGCCACAAATTTAAGTTAAACTACTTGACGGCGTCGAGTAATCGTAAATAATCTTCAATGTTATTTTCCAGTCCCTCCGCAGTTAATAATTCAAGTAAATCAGTTATCGGAAAACTAAATGAATAATCGTCACCGAACTTATTTTCTTCCTATCTCCTTTTTACCGCCGTAGATAACAGAAATCAGGAAGTTCAATCTCTTCGCGCAAAGTACTAGCGAACGCAGTATACTTCACAACGTTGTCTTATTTTTGCTGGTGTAGTTATTGTAGAGGTATATTTTCTTTCGCAGGACCACGAATTAAAACTACACAATTGGAAACCATCGCATAAATAAGGAAAATAATAATATTATAGCATTTAGGAGTCTCCGATACCAAGTAGATCCTGGGCAGGGCTTTCAAAAGTGCTCCATAGACAGCGAAAGAGCTATAACTAGAACTAGTGACTTTTCGCGAGAAAAAAAGATATGAGTACACGGTTGACTTCAATACTATAAGCACCCAACATCGGTTTGTTTATTGCCATTGGTTGCTGTCTGCTTGAGAGGGCGTTTTTATATTTGACCGAGCCCCTCAGAATTCGACAACATCGGCACGGCTCTTACGTGATTCGTGTGCAAAAAGTTAATACGTGAAAAATGAAATTTTACTACCTCTAGATAACTTGTGTGTGAGAGAACGTATAACTCGAAGTCGAACAAAGTTGTAATTTTGAAGGTGACGTCTGAGTGAGTGAGTGAGTGAGGAGATTTGGGCGGCCCTTCACAGCGAGGTCTTGAGAGCCGATGAGGGTGATTGAGGTTAGTATGGAGCGGCGCCAGAATGAAAGGACGGGGGGACGGGAGAACCCCGAGAAAACCAGCCAACCAACAGCATCGTCCGGCACGATTCCCACTTGTGAAAATCCGATGACCCGGCCGGGGAAGGTGGCCTGTATATGACCGAGATGCCTAGGCACAACCCTGGGCCAAAAGTTTTGTCTCTTGTGTCCCGGATATTGCCACGGTAGTGTGTATTTTCCGATGTAGCGTAAGTTTAAGTTAGCTTGGCGTGTAGGCCATTCCCCGTACCGTCATAAAGCGGAGGCGTAGTGACAAGCCATTATTTTTCTTCCCTAGTTTGCAACATCCGGTAAACCCACCAACTGGAGAAAGAAAATATTTCCTTCTGCGAAGGAATAACTAGACCTGCAAGGGAAACGGATTTCCGTAATTATCTCGAAATGTTAGGTTCGTCAGAAAATGACAACGAACTTAATATTTACGTCTTGTTACTGCATCTCGAAAACAATATTCAGTTCACCTAAAGTGTGAAGGCTGTTCCGAAATTCGTGTACTGGAAACGCTGCGCCGATTACAGAAGCGATTCTGAGACTGCCCCACTTGAGGATAGCCTGTGCCTGCAATGCACATTGTTTCTGTGACTAAGCCAACGCGCATTCGTCGTTATTTTGCTCCCTATAAAAGCATGACTGTGGTGCGTGTTACAATGGCGGATGAGAATGATATACCGTAGAGCTATAAATAATGATTGTGATAATATTGTTTTACAAGTTCATACAAGTTCATTTG
>NQII01005227.1:32834-73406 GCA_002778355.1 Clitarchus hookeri | reverse complement strand
GGGAGAGAAGTAGTAGGGAATGAGTCACCAGGCGGAGAGGTCGAGCGAGCGCGCGTAATTTACGACGTAGAGCGCAGTGTGCGTGCGTGTATCGCAACTTGTGTTTACGCCGGAGTGGACGCGCATGCGCGGCACGGCAGGGGGGGTGCTGGCTGGCCGTGCTCGCGTGCTGCGAGTCGAACACAACACCCTCGCCCAGCTGCCTCGTAGACTGCAGATGAGGCAGACCGCTTATTCGTCTTCTACGCATGCACCCGACATCGACCTACCCAAACATACACAAATGCAAAAGTCACGAGGTCAACAGCGATGGGAGTGTTTGGTTGTATCCTAATGTATAAATGAAAAGCACTACTATATCGATAAATTACTTTTACCAATTTGCATTTAATGAAAATGCATCACACATTGGTTAGAGGAATCATCTCCAAGCACTTGTTTAAATATTAGTTTTCTGACACAAAATACAAACCATGCCGTTTTCACTAGACGCGTTGGCAGAGAAGCAGTTCGATGCTGGGACACGGAGATTGGTTGTGCGCAGCCAGCGAGATCTGTCCACGTCATCTTCAGCCTATGAGCTGCCTGAGCTTCCCCGCTACCACGTGACGTGACCTCGGGAGAGACGAACGGGGCCGATCGCCGTGCGAGACCGACAGGTACACTGAACTGCATCTGGCGCGTGGCGTGTGTGCCACTCAAACAGCAAACTCTCACGTCACCAGAGTGAAGTTGTTTGGTTGAGATGTTTGGCCGGCTCTTGGCAACGAGGTCTCGAGAGCCGAGAAGGGTGAAATGAGGTGAGAATGGAGCAGAGCCGGAACGCAAGGGCGGAAAAACGGGAGATCCCCGAGAAAACCCGCCGACCAGCGGCATCGTCCGGCATAATTCCCACTTGCGAGAATCCGGGAGTGACCTAGCCGGGGATTGAACCCTGTTCGTCTTGGTGGGAGGCGAGCATGCTAACCGTTCAGCCACCGCGGCCTTTCGGAGTGAAAGAAAAAAATGGACTTGGTGCAATGTCATTAACTGTACGGTGAGTCGTGTCTGTAGACCGTTCATGATTGCCTGACCATATCTGAAACTTTGAAATGAGTTCCTTCACATAACGGCATGCAGTATATAACTGGACATAATTACCCCTATTCTTATAGTAAAGTTGGAAAAGAAGTACGGAAAGTAGTTCAATGTTTTTACGTCGTATTAAAATTCTTATTTTAAAATTATTTTTGAATAAATTACCCCTGAATAGAATTAATTTGCTTTGATTTTAGTTTTAATTTGTTTGTGCGTGTAAAAGTAAAAACTGGGATGTTAGAAAAAAATTTGTTCTTTAAATTTTGACAGTTTCAATTGACCTGCGAACGAATAAAGCGATTGGGTGAATGGAAACGTTAGTTTTACATCCAGCAGAAGGGTTTTCAGAAGTACTCAATTACTAGCGAACAACCTGCAAAGTCGTTCCATTTATCTTCGCACTTCGGAACCAATGAAAAAACCTTCCGTAGGTGTGGGTGACCTTGGCGGTGACCACCAGGTACTTGAGCAAGTAGCCGCTCATTCTGGTAACTCCAGCCGCGCACATCAGCGAAATGGCGCCGCTGGCGGAACGCCGTCCGCCGACCAGCGCCTGGTGACTTACTTGCCATACAGCAGCCCATCCAACACGGGACCTCTCGCAGCACGCGGTAGCCCACACGAGTGGTTACAAACAACATCAGAGGAACCACCACGCTGTTATACCTTGAAGTCCAAAACGAAACAGATAAGACAGAAGAACATAACTCTCTTCAACACTAACGACCTTGCGACACCAACTTGTATCATCCTTGTCAACAACACGAATCAAAATTTTAAGTTTATAGGCTCTTGGCGGAAGCCTACGATTATTCATTGAATAGATCGCCGATTATGTCGTAAATTGCGAATCTCTCATAGAAAACAGCTGCGGTGGATGTAGCTGTTTCGTGGTTAGGNCACGTCTCAGAGAACTGCAGGGGACGAGCCTGCTGAACGAACAAGTCGCACATTTCCCCGTCCCCTGCTCAGTTGGGGAAAAAAAATTCCCGTTAAATTACGGAAAAGGCCTGGTATTAATTTACTCTGAAATCTTCCCGCAATCAAGGAAAATGTTTATTTTTTAAATTACATCCCAAAAAACTATACATAACTTTCAATGAATTGACAGAAACTATCCGTTAATTTGCTATTTAGTTTTTTTTTTACTGAATTTACAATTTTATAAAAGGTGTAATGCAGAAATATTTAACTTTTATTATGCTAATGTTTTACTGTATGAAAAAAAAATTTCAAAATAAAAAAAAATTGTTTATGGAGAAGGATTTTAACACTAATGAAAACATTTACACTCCCCGACGTTCATGGCTNGAGAACTGCAGGGGACGAGCCTGCTGAACGAACAAGTCGCACATTTCTCCGTCCCCTGCTCAGTTGGGGAAAAAAATTCCCGTTAAATTACGGAAAAGGCCTGGTATTAATTTACTCTGAAATATTCCCGCAATAAAGGAAAATGTTTATTTTTTAAAGTACATCCCAAAAAACTATACATAACTTTCAATGAATTGACAGAGACTATCCGTTAATTTGCTATTTAGTTTTTTTTTTTTACTGAATTTACAATTTTATAAAAGGTGTAATGCAGAAATATTTAACTTTTATTATGCTAATGTTTTACTGTATGAAAAAAAAAATTTTAAAATAAAAAAAAATTGTTTATGGAGAAGGATTTTAACACTAATGAAAACATTTACACTCCCCGACGTTCATGGCTNAAAATAAAAAAAAATTGTTTATGGAGAAGGATTTTAACACTAATGAAAACATTTACACTCCCCGACGTTCATGGCTTGCCAAAAGCGTTCCTTTAATAAAATTTAAGCACGTGACTTTTGCAGTTTCTAGTAATGTTTGAGTGTTCGAAGATCTTCTGTTACAGGTAGCTTCTGGTATTTTTCAGTGTTTAAAGGAATAGGTTTTAGTGGCGTGAGTACCGTAACTGCGAAGGACGCTTCGCCTGCCGTCGGCATGTTTCGCCTCCGAACAACCAAAGCAACTGGAAATAAAAATGGGTTCAGTAGTTTGAAGTATATGCGGAGCTCCTCTGGCTGTCGATACAGAGGGGTTGACTGGAAGGTATAATATCAGTTAATTAGCAATATAATGCATAGATAAAAAGCAGCATATATTCCGGGAAGCGTGGAGACCTGGGTGGATGGCAGGTTAACAGCGCCACGCCCTTCCGGACTACCTGGATGTAGATGTAATAGAACAAATTCAAAGAGGTGGAAGAGCTGAGTGGTCCCAATAGCAAGCCAAAGTGAAAAAAAAAATGGGGGAGAATTAAAAGGAGAAGGAAAGAAAATTCTTACACCCTCGCATTAACCAGAAAGGGCACAGGTGCTAGGGTAATAAAAGAGCGTGTTCTACCTTTGGTTGGCCACGTAAAAAAAAAGGCGCTCAGTTTTGCTTTTTTTGTCATTACGGAGGGCATTTGCGTGTATATTAAGAGTGAGTAAAGATTTAAGAGATTTTGGCGGCTCTTAACAGCGAGGTCTTGAGAGCCGACGAGTGTGATAGAGGTGGGTATGGATCAGCGCCGGAATGAAATGGCGGGGGAAACGGGAGATCCCCGAGAAAACCGCCGACCAGCGGCATCGTCCGGCACGATTCCCACATGCGAAAATCCGGGAGTGACCCGACTGGGGATTTTAACCCGGCTCGCGTTGGTGAGAGGCGAGCAGGCTAACCGCTCAGCCACCGTGGCCCCCTGTATATTAAGAGGAATTATGACACGCAGGAAAATTTCTACTTGTTCTCGACGGCGGACTGTCGATAGCTTGGCAGCTGCAGATGCCACGATCAGTAACAGTCACTAGCCGCAAGCTACAGTGTATTAAAGCGCGTGTAATTATGTGCAGCAATTTTTTTCTCTTAAAATTCTTATTTCAAAAGTGCTTACTTTGCCGCGAACAACCTTTGACTGTACATTTCCATAAAAGTTCCCGGGAATATACGTAAATGTTTAACAGTGTATAACTAGCGTAGTTTTCTCGCCGAGTCCTCGCTGGAGGCTTCCTGTGCTAGAGTCTAGCATGAAGACGAATGCACCCGCGAGGTCGGGACTTGATTGGGCTTTATGCTTCGCCACTCCTCCCTTAGCTGAGCTGCGCTAATCCTAAGAGGGCGGTTGGCAAGCTCGATAATTAGCCACTACGTCCCAGGCTGGATTCTAGCCAACGACCTACAGCTTCCTGTGCCAGTGGGCCGTCTATTTAACCATTGTTGAGAACTCGCCTCGGTATGTGGAACAGAAGCTCCGGCGTGGCTATATGGATGACGGAATCTACATGTAGCTATGCGTAGAGACTCGGGAATTTCGCTAATTCTCTCGAGGCCAAGCTAGACTTCAAACGAACGAGCATTTGACCTTCTTCATCAAACTGGTCGCAGTTCGTGAGACACGCCCTGGGCAAGTGGCCGACCTGTACGAACACAAGGGCCGAGTACCGCTCTGCCTGGGGGCTTGTTCTAAGTTATTCATTTACTTTTCATAATCGTTAGGTAGAGACCTGAAGAATTCGCGGATTCATTTTAGGACAAGCTAGAATTCAAAACACATGCGTTTATATAACTNAAGAATTCGCGGATTCATTTTAGGACAAGCTAGAATTCAAAACACATGCGTTTATATAACTTAATTCATTGGCCCACACAGTATTTGACACTTCTTAGAGAATGCTGGTCCAATCATCGCCTTCCACTGTGACAGCGGGACAACCAATGTGCAGTTGATGTTGGCATATTTGTACATAAGACTGTAGAGTCTAGTTTGCAGGTCATTGAACCCGCGATTTCTTCCGGTCTCTATCGTTAGGTTTACAATGCTCTTGGAACGATTACAAATTTTCACCGAGGCAATTTCGTTTTCTAAGTCACACTTCGTTACCGTCGTCATAGACTTCGGCAACTTTCGGGTTTTCTTTGGCGAACGCAAGATGGCATCACTACTGACTGAGTGAGTGAAGGGATTTGGGCGGCTCTTAACAGCGAGGTTTTGAGAGCCGATGAGGGTGATTGAGGTTAGCATGGAGCAGCGCCGGAATGAAAGGACGGGGGCAACTGGAGATCCCCGAGAAAACCCACTGACCAGCGGCATCGTCCGGCACGATTCCCACATGCGAAAATCCGGGAGTGACCCGGCCGGGGATTGAACCCGGTTNTGACCAGCGGCATCGTCCGGCACGATTCCCACATGCGAAAATCCGGGAGTGACCCGGCCGGGGATTGAACCCGGTTTGCCTTGGTGAGAGGCAAGCAGGCTAACCGCTCAGCCACCGTGGCCCTGGGCAACACTACTCACATGAACTTCAACCGAAATATGGGAGTTTATTTATACAATTATGAATAGTTCAGCTTAAAAACATCATTAAATCCAAGCAGTAAAGCTCTGAAAATATTTTGTTTTGCGTTAGATGGGGTTTTAATCTTAATATTAAACCAATAATGTATTATAGGAAAAAGGTAAATCTCGTGTTTGTTTTGTGTCTCAAATTTGCTGACCACATAGGACTTGGCGGTGTTTTATAACTCGGTTTGACGTAAGTGTGTGACGTATTATGTTTACATAAACATCGTGTCAATTCGTATTCACTTGTGTTATGATGGATTCGCAGTTACACTGTGATTGGAGAAAGCATACAAAACTTNATCGTGTCAATTCGTATTCACTTGTGTTATGATGGATTCGCAGTTACACTGTGATTGGAGAAAGCATACAAAACTTTGGCTGTCACATGCAAGCCATTTTTCTGTTTGGTTGCAGCCTGTTTACGAGCACGTCGTTAAGTTCGTATTTCTAATACCATAATTGCAAAATGAGTTATGAACTTCAAATTAGACGCTAGTATGTTTCTAGTCAATTTTATNTTATTTCTAATACCATAATTGCAAAATGAGTTATGAACTTCAAATTAGACGCTAGTATGTTTCTAGTCAATTTTATCAATTCCAATGTGATACGAATTTTTACAAAATTATTTTCAAGAGAGAGTAATTTTCTTTTATACTCGAAAATGCTATTTATAGAGTAGTATTATGTGTCGATTTTATTTGAAAATGATATATTTTTTAACAAGTTTTGCGTAACATAAATATTCTCATATTTCATTACAAATAACCGTAAATAATTAAATATTAAAAACCCTCACAAAAGTTTCCCCTACACTGTTGTTTATATGGTTCACAAAGTAGAACGAAATGGTTTTGTTGGTGCCATTAGAATATTTATGTTTCGAAATATATTTCTATGTTTCTGCGTGAAGATAATAACTTCACGATTCTCATTTTCACAGTTAAAAATAACAACCTGCACACTTCACTCGCCATGTTTTCATAATAAAACTTCGTAATGAAAACCCGAAGGGCTTCGTTAACGTTTCGAATGTGACATCGAACATAGTGACGTCAAACGAACTCTTGAAGGCACTTAGAATACCTCCTATCGCGAAGAAACGAAAATATCTAGTAGTAACGAATATTTTGTCGGAAGGAAACGAAACTAATAACTTAGAATAAGCCCCCCGGTGTGAGGTAACACTGAAGCACCAGCCAATGAACAACGGACTCTCGAGGTCACAAAGGACTGTGGAGTCTAGCTTTGTTCAGAACTCTTGTAAATAAACTGCCTTGCGTATCCGCGCCATTGAACTGTAGGATTGGGCGCATGAATACCTGGGTTGTGGAAGTAGTGCGTGCCACCACCCGAACTCCAGTGGTTCTCAAGATGGCGTCGGGGGAGTCCGCCCGTGACGGTCTTTCCATCGTTGGTTGTCCGGCAAAGAGTGTGTATGTATTACAAAACAAGCTTGTTGATTCCGCGACATATCCGGGTCTCTAGCTGTGCATTTAGTCCACGGGAGCCCTGCATGGCTTGTTCTTTATTCTCACAGATTATCGTTAAACGCGTAAAATGAACATTTTGCCGCACCTAGNGGAGCCCTGCATGGCTTGTTCTTTATTCTCACAGATTATCGTTAAACGCGTAAAATGAACATTTTGCCGCACCTAGCAATTACTATCAATCCGTTTATCACATCAGATTATAAGGTTATCACGGAAAATAATTTATTATTATCACACTGATTCTCTCCGTATTGTGCATAAGTAGAGACCTGAAAAATTCGCGTTTTCATTTCGGGACAAGCTAGAATTCGAAACCTCGTATGCTTGTATTGCTAATGCTATTGGTCCACCCGTTAGTTTACACCTCCTGGACAACTCTGAGCCAATAATAAATGCACAGTAAAATGCAGATCGAATCACCGTATTCCGCTAATACAACAAGCAACCAATGAACAGTGATGTTTGCATGATTTTACATACGACAATGGAGTATAGCCTGCAGGTCGTTGAACTCGCGAATTTTTCAGGTCTCTATGCATAAGACAAAAAAAAATCTATAAAAGGCAATTGCATTAACCACAACTTTTTATAAGAGCTTCAAACCGATTGTATACTATTTATTGTGTACATTACGCACGTGTAGGTATTATTTGGTCTGTACTGCAAACCGCAAAGCTCCGATACCAATGATTTTACCTGTGGGCGAATGATTCGCAAACCGTCTTACTGGTCTAGGTCATAATCGGTTCATATAACTGTAGCCAACATACAGCACACAGCTCATTGGCTGCGACGAGTGTTGTGTCGACTTAGGTACAACACGCGTCATAATGTTTTTTGTTTGCAACACGTGAAACCCGCGCACGTCAGCAAAATGACGTAACTAGCCAGCAAATCAGCCGATCAGCGCTTGGTAACCTACTCGCCAGACGGCAGCCCCTGCCAATGAGGAACCGTTGGCAGCACGCAGTAGCCAATCATACACAAAGTCCGTTTCCAGGGCCTTGCGCAGCCAGTCAGAGAATTAGAACGCCTATAGCAAAGGGATTGCCACGGCATTCCGTTTCTGTGTAAATATCTACTCTGTGTTCGTAGTCTCGGTGTTTACTTTAAAATGTATTATTTGGGAGCAGGGAGTTTACAATTATAAAAGTTAATTTGAAAAAGCATTATATTGACTGTAAAATAACTAGACTTAAAGTAAATTGCGAAGGAAAAATTACTATGGTATATAATGTAACCCGTCACTTAAAAAACAGATGGATTTTTCAGTTCTCTATGAATATACCATATTTTCTTGAATTCACCGCTCACCCCGCGACATCATTCTAAAACTTAAACTGCACAGAACATATCTCAGTCGAGCAACAATACGTGATCAGCAAACTTTCACTGACATTCAAGAAAAGCTACAGACGAGGGGGGGGGGGCAGGAAAATTGCAAATTGATATTAAGACAAAGCAGACTGATAACACTCGTATATTCAAGTTACTTTTGCGCTCGTAGTTTTATTAAACACGTCGCGGGATACTCTGGGCCAATAGCAGACGTGCATGAAATCAAGCACCGAATCGTAAACATGCAAATAAGACAATATTACGAAACCAATTCTTGTTAATTTACAAATGTCTGTGCAGTTAAAACAAAAAAAGGACTAAACTGAGATTAAAATATTGTTACTGAGTGTATTCTGAAAAATTCTGAGACAAGTATAAATTCCTTCAGTATAAAATAAATAAAATAAGTTAAATGAATAAACAACTGTGGCTCACGCATGTTCAGAGTATCAGTTCCTTCTTTCACTGCCAGCAGCTGAGATAACTTAAGACACTTCCTTTATTTACTAAGGGCCGCAATGGTGTAGTGGTCAGACAGCTCGCCTCCCACTACCGGGTTCGATTCCCGGCGGGGACGCTCTCGGATTTTCGCATGTGAGATTAGTGCCGGACGATGCCGCTGGTCGGCGGGTTTCCTTGGGCATCTCCTGTTTCACCCACCCTTGCATTCCGGCGCTGCTCCATACTCACCTCAATGACCCTCATCGGCTCTCAAGACCACGCTGTTAAGAGCCGCTCAAATCTCTTCACTCACTCTTCACTCGGCGTATCGGTAGAAGCAGAAAGAAAATTCTCGAATTTCACGTATCTCTACCCCAGGGTGGCAGACTTCCTGCTTTCGCAGGACAGTTCTTTATTTTTAAGCATTGTCCTTCGGGGTGAGAAAGGCCAAATGAAGTTATGTAATGTCCTTCTTTAGCCAAGTGTCCAGCGAAACGTCCTGCTTTTTACATATAAACAACCACTGGAAATGTATATTATGTACACGTTCAGTTAGTTTTATGAACTGGTTTTGCAGAATAACAATTATCTGTGTGCCATTCATGCAAATGAAAAAAAAATTTAAAAAAAGTATTCCAACGAAACGTAGATTTTAATTTGTTCTACTACTAGTGTGTGTTCACTTAATATTAAATTTTAGTAATGATGTGGATTAACATCCAGATATTTATTGTGTGTGCTATTTAAAATTTTGCAGTCGCATTAGCTTGTATTTACAGTACTGCCATGCCTGGAAGTTAACCCCATTTCTGTTGTTACATAGTCACTTCACGGTTACTTCCAACTTTTCTCAAGCCTTCCTAAAGTTCTACTTCCAGGATATTCCTCCGCCTCACGCAACCAAAGCTTAACCGAATCTAGAAAATTACCCTAAAAGGACAACACGCAGCATTCGTGCGGTAACTTTAATAATGTTTTGCATGATAACAATATCTTGCTAGGCAAATGGAATATTATAATTTATAGATAAAATATAATTAAAAGGATTTATTTAAACAAAAATAAGGTACTTTCATGTCAACAGAAGTATAACACGCTTGAGATACGCGGCATATTTAGGAAACAATTAATAACGTCATACGAAGGGTGATTTTTCAAAGCTTAGATTCAAAAAATTGTGAAGAAGCCTCGAGCAGACTATAAATAATATTTCGTGTGACAAGGGCCATGCTTCGGACATTTAAAAGTCTGGTTACCTTACCCGCCCACGCGTGCGCCGGCAGGTACGCTCGCCAATGAAGATGGCCACTTGGAAGGACACATCACTCCCGTGAAGGACGAAGGCGGGGGTGAGGCGTGACCCAGTTACCTCCAGTGTGTGGGCCGTGTAGGAGCGGAGAGGGGCGTGGTTTACGGCGGACGAGGTATAAATCACGGCGCGAACTCGGGATCACGCGACCTGCTTGACGAAGGGGGAAGTTGTCATAAATCCAAACAGATCTAGTAAACACGCAGTGACAGGGTTCATTTGCTTGGCGCAACAAGTCGGGGGCCTCGACCCGTCGATCAATCACCAACCAGCAGCTGGCGACGCCACACAATCGCTGATGGTTTTTTTTTTTACGCGGGCCAGGTCCCCGCTTCTGGTTGAAGGAATGTTGCACGTCCAAGGCCTAAAAGCGTGGGATCGCTAGGGGCGACCGAGACATGCGCGTCAACGCTCTCGTCGCCTCTACGCGCAAAGCACTGAACTGGCGTGCAGTCTTGCCGTCGATAACGCGCCTCTATGAGACTTTCAGTGGAGACCCTGCCATTTCATGACGTAATAATAACAAGAAATGCTTGAAACACGTCCCTATTCCTTTTCTAATGTTTTGTACCGGAATATTAATACCTAAAAATAATTGTGAAAACACCTGTTTGAGCCGTTTTCACTATCACGAAATCACGCCTTAGAGAGAAATGGAGGAACTGAAAAACGTATACAGACGCGTAACGTTTCTTAAATGCTATTCGTAAGCAGACTTCACTCAGGCACGTTGGACAGTTTTTTAATAAAACGTTTTCTGCTGGAGCTCTAAACACCGTTTGGCGGCCTGCCCAGCCTACCACCTTTAGGTATGTGCATTTTTACTGACGGTGTAGACAACATGTAAACTTGTCGACTACGCCCAGGGGCATAACAAGCTCTCCAACCTAGAACGGGGCCAGGCCTTTAGCGCCCCTCTTAAGGTTTTTGCCTGGTTTGAAAACAGTGAGAATTTGGTATAGGGAAATACATGTTCATGAAATTCTTATTTTTGGCGTTTCTGTTAAAGATAGATATATGCCACCAGGGACTTTTTTGAGCATAAAAATACGTGCTTCTTTGATATCGAAAGCCTTTTTTAACATTAATCTATATCCTGTTTCCTGGAAAGATCATAAAACTTAATAATTAAATGAAATATTATTGAAAAACAAATTGTTACATTTTCCTCTATATAGAGCTTGAGTGTGCCATTTCTCACACTCAAGTTTTTGTTTAAAGTCTATATCTTAACTTGGCGTCAAGAAACCAGTACTAAACTCTCAGTGCTTTCAACTCAGGGAACAGCCTTAAAAAATTTTGGCTTCTCTTGTAAATTTAATTTTGGCGCTAAACTGCGAAAAAAAAAAAATATATATATGTATGTATATATGTGGTCATAGGAACCACACAGACTGTTAATATAGAGACATACATCTGATGGGTTGTAGGTAAAATTTAAATATTGTTAAGATAGAAAGCAAAACCAACAGAACTATTTGCTGTGTTCCCGTCTGTGATTGTATTTGCTACTGCACACTTGCTTGGCACAGCAGAGAACTGCACTCCTACTACAAAACAGTATATCCAACAGAACAACTTCAACAATATTGACCCACGTATGTACCAAACACGTCATGCATGGGGTGATTTTTCAAAGGTTTGATTCAAAATTGTGAAGAAACCGCAAATAGACTACAGCATCAGTCTGCCAGTATGCATAAGGGCAACCGTATGCGAGGTTTATTTCGCCAGTGTGCGGGTTTTTTGGTGAAGTATTGATCAGCCCCTCAAACAGCCCGCATTCAGTTCGCAGACAACTGAAGGTACAAGTGGAGGAACGTGATGTGTTACAAAATCAAAATCCCGAGTGAACGTATTTCATAGTTACTTTGATGTAATTTTCTTCAGTGCTGCTATATCTAAATCGTAAAATGTCTAAGAAGTTTATGAAAGCCGATGATGCTGTGTGAAATATAGGCACATAACAACTGCATCCACTCATGCCTTGAATTGTATGTGTTTTTCTCTTTCCCGGTCGCGATGGAAAATACGAGCAGGTGTACGCTGGTGTGGGGAAGAGACAGATATAAAAACTGACCTTGGTCACAAACTACTTAGATTCCTGCCCCCTCTCTACTAGCACTTTTATCCTATCATAATAAAGAGCATGATTCCTATCCTCTGTCTCCTGTAGCATTTTCTGTAAACATGATAATGCATGAAGCAATTTTTAATTCTTTCCTGTCGAAAGGGTTTTACGGTGACTATGCCGGTTTTTTTCCTTTCTCTTCTAATTATAGTTTACCTATAAGTACACTTAGGGAGGTTTTCATGGCCACAGTTTGGCCATGGCAGCCCAATCCCTCTTTGCCGTGATGCATGTCTCCTTGCATGATACTCCCTTCCTTGTAGGCGTATGGGGCTTAGCCCTGAGACGCACTTAACTCCCGTCCCTACCGCGGGCTCATATAACACTTAGTTTTAGAGTAGTTAGTAAAAAAAATAAAAAACTACTTAGGTTCGTGCCAACCACCAATCCTGCTCTCCACAGGACAGGCGATCGTGTGGTAAGTTCTTGCATTGCATGTGTCGGTTTTACAACAGCACGCTTCGGTCGCTGAATATCGTTTCAACGGCCACCATACACAAAATAAAGATAGTCTTCAACGACTCGTTGAAGACATTCAAGGAAAGCCTCTTTTGTGAGACGCAACGTGTGAAGAATATAAAGACAGAAATAAAATATTTGACATTATTACGCTTCTCGCGAAGGCGTTTAACGCGAGTGTGACAACAGAGGAGTGAAATTACATTCAGGCTCTGATAAGCAGTTTCGTCGGGAACACAAGAAACGCGACTGAAATGTGGACGACGGGCATTTTTCCGCGACAGACAACCGCATTTCTACATGAGCCCGCATACATCCACACATGCCACATACCTGCACGCGGGCTAATGCTATAATATAATAGCGGTTTCTTCACGCATTTATGAATAAGACATTTGAAACCCCACTTGTACGACGAGTTTGGCTGTTTCCTTAATATGCCATGTATCACAAGCGTTTTATACTTCTGTTAAAATAAAAATATCCTAAAACATTTTCTTGTATTTTATTTTTAAATTGTGATATTTAATTAAAAATTAATATGAATAAAACGCAGAGAGAATAGTCGTGTTGGTAATGTCTAGAAGTAAATAGTGCTCATACGAAATGTTTTTACATTGATTGCGCACAAATGCGGCGTGTTGTTCCACTAGTGTAATTTTATAGACTTGGTTGAGTTCTATTAACATGACGCGGAGGAATTGCTCGAAAGCAGAACTATAGCAGGGGTTGAGGAAAGTTGGAAGTAACCGTAAATGAACTATAGACTATAGTTGCGTACTCGCCCTAAGCGCCCGACGCATACACCCAGTGAAAAAAGCGTGAAGTGTTGCGCGTGATTGATCGCCTTCGGGTACCCGCATCCCGTCACTTTCAAATTATCCAGCAGTGATGGAGAGTTGACAAGTGCAGCGCGATTGTCTCCTGAGTGAGTTGACTCCCATTCCTTCCATCTCGTCAGTGGAGGAAAAGACCGTCGTATGTTTGCATCNTCCAAGTGCTGCGAGATTGCTGTTGCGCACAAGAGCCTACTTTCTTCAGTTATTTTTCGCACACCGAGCCAGGCGGTGCAGTGGTTGAACTTTGGACTCGCATGCGGGAGGAACGGGGTTCGAATCCCGGTCCGGCCATCCTGATTTCGGCTTTTCCATGGTTTCTCGTAATCACTCCAGGCGAATGCTGGGATGGTTCCTTAACAAAGGGCCATTGCCGATTCCTTCCCAAAGCCTAGTCCCTGAGCAACTTGCTCCTTCTCTAATGACCTCGCTGTTGACGAGACGTCAAGCCCAACTACCTACCTACCTACCTACCTACCTTCAGTTCCTTCGCCAGCGGCGCAGACGAAGTGAGTTGTATGCTTGCGTCTTGCCGCGCGCGCCTTGGCGTTTGCATGCTGTATATAGCCTATCCCGCATACTGTATACAGCCTATCCCGCATACTGTATACAGCCTATCCCGCATACTGTATACAGCCTATCCAAGGTTTCTTCACACTTCGTAGACCAAACCTTCGAAAAATCACCCCATGGATGACGTGTTCGATCGTTTCCCAAGTATACAATTTATCAAAAACATTGTATACTTCTGTTAACATGAAAGTATGTAATTACGGTTGAATTGATCTTTGACTTATATTTTATCTGTAAATTACAACATTTCATTTATAATCAATATGAGTAAAAAAAATATATATAAAATGGGTGTGATAATAACGCCTAGTAAGAAATAGTTGTCATGCAAAATATAACTACCCTCAGTGCGCACGAATGCGGTGTGTTGTCATTTCGGAGTAATTTTCTAGACTTAGTTGAGCTTTATTTACATGTTGCGGAGGGATATTCTGAAAATAGAACTCTAGCAGAGCTTCAGAACAGGCGGGAGTAACATTGACTGGACTATAGTAGTGGAATCTCAGTAAATTCGCGAGGTTGTCTTTTTCTTAGCCCCTTAAACATTAACTTTTTCATTTCTGATGTTGCAAAAATAGGCTAATTTATGGTGTGAAAAGTACTCACGAATTTCTTATAACGACTAACATGTCTGTACCTGTGTTTACATTAGGTCCACGACGCAAGAGGCAACAAGTAATAGAATAGTTGGTGTGTGAGCAGCAAACAACAGTATTACCCAGGGAAAGGCGCTGTCTGCACTGATGCTGGCTTCTCGCCTCGCATAGAAACGACTATGATTTTACTTATTCAGCAACTTGCCAGATGTGAACGAGTACACTCGGGATAACATGTGAAACACGCACGTTGCGCCTGCGTCGTTACCCGCGTACGAGGTTCGCTCGCATGCTTCCGTGCACGTGTGTCTTCCCCCGTCGGGCCGACAGAGGAAATGACGTCTCAACAGCCGCTGAGCTGTGGGGGGAAAAGAAGTATCACAAACTGCTTCTTGAAGTGCGCGTAAATCACACCAGAACGTCGCATCGCTACTCAATCTGCTCTAACACGCCTTGGGCAGTCCCACACACATACGTCACTCGTCATTGTCCTCCGTGTTCACGNGCTACTCAATCTGCTCTAACACGCCTTGGGCAGTCCCACACACATACGTCACTCGTCATTGTCCTCCGTGTTCACGTTGCGAGTGAGTCATCAATAACGCAAATACGTGGTACGTATAATGCGTGTTGTAAAAGAAAGATTTTTAACAGGCGATAAGCGTCTGGATGATTTAGCGTTTCCTCTGCATCAAAGCTATTCCCATGAGGAAAGAGCTGATTTATAAGATGTACCTTAGTGTATGATCTGACTCTTTAAAACATTCGTTAACAAGACCTAAAAACAAATTGCGAAAAGGTACAATCCATCTCTGATTTATTCGCATTAAGCGATAAAAGTCTTCCCAGATTTTTTTTTCTAAATGCTTCTATACTCTACGGTTGTAGTATAACATTTCACCAAGCCTACAGCCCCGGGGATTAAATGGGGAATCAATGCTAAAGAAATTCTTTCTCAATGCATCAATTTTAAAGATAGTCGTTGAAAAAAAATATATATATATATATTAAATGCAACTTTCTCAAAAAATGCTGTCAGCTAACAAAATTTAAAAAAAAAAAATGTATGCATTCATAATTTTTTTGTAAAATGTAAATTAATGTAAAATTGTATAAAAAATTATAAAGACAAAAATTGGTAAGATTTTTTTAACATGCTAGTATTCCTTGAGAAACGTCATGTTGAATAATTTTTGTTTGAAATGGTTATCTTTAAATTAGCTGCATTGAGAGAATTTCTTCAAAGTTGATTCCCTATTTAAATTGTGGCTGCAGGCTAGGTAGCCAGAGCCCTTTATCAGCGGCGTCCTCGTGATTTCACTGGCTATAGACTATTCGCGGTTTCTTCACAGTTTGCGAATCTTACCTTTGAAAAATCACATAATGTATGACGCGATTGGTTGACACTATCACAAGCGTTTTATACTTCTGTTAAATACCTTATTTTTGGTTAGATTAAAATTTTACTTGTGTTTTATCTATAAATTATAATATTCAATTTATGATTGATATGAATAAATTTAGGGAGAAAATAGGCCTGTCAGTAATGTTTAGTAAGAAATAACTCTTTTGCAAAATATTATTACACTGAGTGCTCACGAATGCGGTGTGTTGTCTTTTTGGTGTGATTTTCTAGACTTAGTTATGCTTAGCGTGCACGAGGCGGAGGAATATCCTGGAAGTAGAACTTCAGCTGGACTTCGGAAAAGTTGGAAGTAACCGTGAGCAGACTTTAAAGGCGTTTATAGACTAAGCTTCTCCACAGAATACGTATAAATACAGAAGTGGAACAGCTGCTCGTATCGCGAACTCCAGCCGCAGACGCCAGCCAATCATCGCCTAGAAACGTACTTGCCACGTGATAGCCCAGCCAATAGGGAATCTTCTGCAGCGCGCGGTAGCTTATTAGTAAGGGCACCCGATCTTCGCGAAAAGATTTCACGACCAACTGTATTCCGCAACACTTAAGCTCAGATGCGCTTTCTTGATTGGGTGGTTTGCGTGTTACGCGTCTCAGGTGCCCGCCCACACTGTAGGAGTAACCTAGTTCTGATTGGCCAGCCAAGTAGGAAAATGTTTTCTCATTAAGACACGCCACCAATAAGCAAAATAAAACTGCGCGGAACTATTTTCGCGAGATTCGGGTGTCCCTACTAACTAGACAGAAGACCATCTTGCAGAGCCTCAAAACCTCAAAGGAACCGCCCCCTCCATTCCGCTTCTATGTATGCACCTGTTCTGTAGCGCGAAATATCTCTTGTTTGGCGGGTTGCAGAACCGTGATCGGCAGGCGCCAAGTCAAAGTGGACGCGATGCTCCAGAGATAGGCGAAATTTTGCTCCTTAAATGTGACCCATAAAAATAACAATACGACGAGNAAGTGGACGCGATGCTCCAGAGATAGGCGAAATTTTGCTCCTTAAATGTGACCCATAAAAATAACAATACGACGAGTGCTTCTACTGGTGTAAGAGTTCTGAAACTGTATACGTATGATGGGATTCCGTAAGCCACTGTCTTCACATCCGTTAATTTAATTATGCTTAGGAGCACCTGTTTTCGCGATGATTTCAGAACAAGTTGTGTTCCAACGTACTGAAGTTCAGAACCACTTTCGTCATTGGACCATTTAAATTGTTACGCGTCTTATCTGTCTGTCTGCGAATCACGGACGGTAAGTATCGGAGAAACGTATACCTGATTGGCTCACCCATGTAACACACTGCCTTCACACAAAGACAAGAGGCCAATAGTCAAATGAAGATTGCGAGGGTGCATATAGGATATTGAAGTCTAGCCTCCGTGTAAATATTTTCGCGAAAAACAAGTTTTCCTACTTATGCTGTTACGTAAAAATTTTACTCAAACATAACGAAGACAGAGCATTTACTTGCGCACATTTTAAATTTTAGGTGCATGTAAAATAAAACTCCGAAAATGGAACACTGAGACATGAGCATTCAGAGCGGAAAAGTAGTCGGCTGATTTAAATGATACACTGTGTTCAAAGTAGTTGAACATGACATAGTTATAAGCTACCGGTGATTTAGGTTATCTTTCGGGGCTTCGTCCGTATCGTTACACTTTCGCAGTGATCTTACTATTCTCCGACAGCCACAAGCATGAGTTTATTGACATCTGACTCCNTAGGTTATCTTTCGCGGCTTCGTCCGTATCGTTACACTTTCGCAGTGATCTTACTATTCTCCGACAGCCACAAGCATGAGTTTATTGACATCTGACTCCCGAAACTTTGTTCTGAAATAGTGCAATTTGACTGCAGACGACGGAAAATAAAATCACTAAAGCCTTTCTAGATTTAATTTGCTTAACTGTAATTTCTACTCAGCTAGTTTCAGGCAAACAAATAACACCAACAAAATAATTTGTTTTCAACAATAAAATATTGAATTTTCCTAATACAAACTATTATAAGTTGTTCACGGTAAAGTGAGCACTTTTGAAATCAACCTTTAAAAAAGTCAGTGACGGAGGGTGGACACCTATGAAACTGCCCGTGAGACCAACCCACGCGCCCACTTAATTTGGTATCGGCGGAAACAAAATAGTTCCATGCTTTAACCTTGATTTTGTAGTGTTAGAAAAATATTTGTTATTATAAATAACCATAAAATTTTGCTTTCTATTTTTTTAATGCATTTAAGAGTAGGAATTAACAAATTAGTAAAATATTTACTTTTATAATAACTTTATAGTTTTACCTGACCGATGCATGAATAAGCGAGCAGGCCCATGGTAATGGTAACTTTACAAATGGTGGAAGAGTACACAATGCGCATACAAGTAGATATTAAGTAGGGCTTTTAAAAGTGCTCAGTTTACTGTGAACAGACTTTAGTTTGGTTTATACAACGAAACCTTTTCCTCTGCGCGGCGCCGTGCCAACTGTAAAATGTTTGGATAGTCAGGAGCGTGCAAAACACCGAGCTATCGCAACGAATGATTGTAAACAGGCCAGCCGCGGGCAGGCAAGCACAGAGGCTTGGCGGAGAATGCGTCGAGGAACGCTAGAGAACAAGTCGTGGCGCGAGTGGGAGTGAGACACGCGTAAAGTTTCGTCGGCGACCCGACGCNTCGAGGAACGCTAGAGAACAAGTCGTGGCGCGAGTGGGAGTGAGACACGCGTAAAGTTTCGTCGGCGACCCGACGCCGCTCCATCAATCAACGTCCTCCGACATCGGCCAGACGCGCCGCGCGACAGCACAAGGACAGACGGCGTTGTCTCTCGCGCGTATATAGGTTATTGTTCCCCGGCAGCCAATCAGACGCGCCCTCCGCGGCTCGGGGTCACGGATGCAGCGCTAGCTGAGGATGCCGGGCGAGGGACCGCGATAACTCGGGCAACAGCGCGGACACGGAACACGACGTCTCACAGAAGCGAAACACTGACTCTTCACTTGTTGCGCTGGGAAAACTTCATGACTGATGGAAACAGAATGGTGTTAACGGCCCTGCCCACCAAGTCGGCAGCCGCCAACTTCAAATGGAGAATCAACGTTAAACGAAATTAATTCTCATTGCGGCAATTTTAAATACAACTATTTCAAACAAAAAACATTTTACGCGACTTTCTCTGAAAATATTGGTATATAAAATTATTTTTTAATAAAATATTTATTTACCTCTGTTTTGTTATTCTGAAATTTAAATATTACATTTTAGAAAAAATATATCAAACAAAACAACCAGCAAGATTTCTTAACATAGCAACATTCCTTAAGAAATTTCACGTAGAATATTTTGTGTTTGAAATAGTTACCTTTAAAATTGACGCAATGAAAAGGAATTTCGTTTAACTTAGATTCCACATTTGAAGTTGGCTACTGCCTGCTTGGTAAGCAGAGTCATTAATACTGTATAACAGATTTTCTTAAACTGAAGTCTACAGATGACTTCAAAGCAACTTTAGTGGTTTCTTTCAGATATACGTCATTGTATTTTTTTGTACTTAACGATAGTTGCAAAACGGTGCATTTACAAACTAAGAAATATCCAAATGACCACCATACATACCAATGCATAACTAACTTATTAAAAATTAATGTATTAGTGATAAAAATAAATACCTTAAATCGTGAATAAACACAAGTAGTGTATTTATATTAATGTAAATAATTGGCAAATTATTTTTCTCTTCAGAATAATTATGAATTTAGAGTACCGTAAGCTAATAAGTATGTATTAAAGGTAATATTTCCTTAAAGGATTGTATTAGTGTTTGAACACCAACGAACAAGAACAAAGGNAATAAGTATGTATTAAAGGTAATATTTCCTTAAAGGATTGTATTAGTGTTTGAACACCAACGAACAAGAACAAAGGCGAGAGTGTGAAAAAGGCTGGAGGTTGAGAGGCGGGAACAGTAACTGTGGCATTTTATCTGTACGTCACATTTAATTCACCGTGTGAACGCCATTTAAAAGTATTCTCATCAGTAATCCTGCTTATCAATAGCCCACAGAAGATTTGTCTCTCTACCTAACATGACCGTTAACATAGTTGCNGTGAGAGTATGAAAAAGGCTGGAGGTTGAGAGGCGGGAACAGTAACTGTGACATTTTATCTGTACCTCACATTTAATTCACCGTGTGAACGCCATTTAAAAGTATCCTCATCAGTAATCCTGCTTATCAATAGCCCACAGAAGATTTGTCTCTCTACCTAACATGACCGTTAACATAGTTGCTAGCCGGGAGCTTTTTATCTTCCTAGTGACAGGCAATCTCAGAAAATTTTAATATAAACACTACTGTAGCTAGTACTTTTTTTTCAGACCCATTTCTGTTAAAGATTTTCTCATCCGCTAAAAAATGTTAACGATACAACTGGATTATGAGCATAGCAATCACCATTTTTAAATAACGACTTAGCTATATGTATTATTTAAAAAAAAAGTATTTTGTGAGACTGCCTTTTATTATATTCCCAATAGCTAGGGGCAGTGATATTTCGCGAAAAGATTTCGAGACAAGATACAGTCCAAAGNCACATTTTTGTTAAAGATTTTCTCATCCGCTAAAAAATGTTAACGATACAACTGGATTATGAGCATAGCAATCACCATTTTTAAATAACGACTTAGCTATATGTATTATTTAAAAAAAAAGTATTTTGTGAGACTGCCTTTTATTATATTCCCAATAGCTAGGGGCAGTGATATTTCGCGAAAAGATTTCGAGACAAGATACAGTCCAAAGCACTATAGGGTCNCCCATTTCTG
Organism: Clitarchus hookeri; assembly: GCA_002778355.1. Classification (NCBI taxonomy): domain Eukaryota; kingdom Metazoa; phylum Arthropoda; class Insecta; order Phasmatodea; family Phasmatidae; genus Clitarchus; species Clitarchus hookeri. The sequence goes on along the minus strand of NQII01005227.1, from coordinate 52,561 downwards.
TTAAAGATTTTCTCATCCGCTAAAAAATGTTAACGATACAACTGGATTATGAGCATAGCAATCACCATTTTTAAATAACGACTTAGCTATATGTATTATTTAAAAAAAAATATTTTGTGAGACTGCCTTTTATTAGATTCCCAATAGCTAGGGGCAGTGATATTTCGCGAAAAGATTTCGAGACAAGATACAGTCCAAAGCACTATAGGGTCGTCTAGCTTCTTTGATTGGCTAAAAAATGTTCTGGCCCGTGTTATCCGTTTGCGCACGAATCACGAAGGTTCAGTGTCGGAGTTACTTAGTCCTGAGTGGCTTGGTCAAATCCGGACAAGGCACCAGCAGCCAACGGAGGTATAACAACAGCCGAGGTGTGCATATAGTGTTGAAGTCTACTGTGTGCTCCGATTTTTAATGCGAAAAGTCACTGGCCCTACCAACAGCCTACTTACGACCTATAGAAATGTTATATGGCATAGCAATCTTTATTTAGCGTGCATTTATGTGTAGTGCATTTTTAAGTCACGCATGGACGTGCAAAACAATATGCTGTTACTGTAAAATTCCCCAGGTTTTGTGTGGGATAGGCATGCAAACGATATTTAAGGGTTAAAAAAAAAATTATGAAAAAGGTTTCCATTTTAAAGTGTTGCCCTTTCATGCCCCGAATATGGTCCAGAGTGCCTTGAGTATAATTTTGAGTGATGATAATTCTGACACACTGAATTTATTGTAACGCAATGACAAGGTGGCCGCTTGAAATCCCGCGCTGCGCGCCATTCGTCCTCGAGGCTGCGTCCAGGTCGAAAGCCTTACTCGTAGTGGCCATGAGCGTGTCTGACGTGCGTGCCAACATCGCCCTTGCTTACGCGCCGCAAATAACAATAGGATCGAGTGAACGGGAGCCTTATACGTGTCGAGTGGACAGCCCTGGCTGCGCCCATACGCAGCGCAGTCCGTCCACTGGACGCCCCAGTGGTTGTACCTCGNTAAAAAAAAATTTATGAAAAAGGTTTCCATTTTAAAGTGTTGCCCTTTCATGCCCAGAATATGGTCCAGAGTGCCTTGAGTATAATTTTGAGTGATGATAATTCTGACACACTGAATTTATTATAACGCAATAATGACAAGGTGGCCGCTTGAAATCCCGTGCTGCGCGCCATTCGTCCTCGAGGCTGCGTCCAGGTCGAAAGCCTTACTCGTAGTGGCCATGAGCGTGTCTGACGTGCGTGCCAACATCGCCCTTGCTTACGCGCCGCAAATAACAATAGGATCGAGTGAACGGGAGCCTTATACGTGTCGAGTGGACAGCCCTGGCTGCGCCCATACGCAGCGCAGTCCGTCCACTGGACGCCCCAGTGGTTGTACCTCGCGAAAAAAAAAACCAATTACAATAACTTACTGACGTATCTAATGAGCTTACTTTCCTCTACATCGGTGCAAACCATTTTGAACCCTTTCAGACCCACTTTAACTTGCGGTTTCACGTGTTGTAAACAGAAAAAATGTATGTTAACGTGCTCTACTTACGGCGACACAAAACGTGTTCCGTTGTCACGGCAAATGAGGCTATATGTTCGGCTACAGCAATACGAACCGATTATGACGTATACCAGTAGGATAGATTACGAATCATTTACCCACAGGTAAGATCATTGGTCATCGAACTTCGCAGTTTGCAGTAGAGACCAAAAATTACCTACACGCGTGTTATGTACTCACATGTGTACACCGGGTTTGAATGAATAAATGAAGTTCGTAAGAACTTAGATGGTAGCTAGGAATTGACGTCTCGTTGACAGTAGTATAATTAAAGATGAAACCAGAAATGCATGCAACAGTCATGAATACACACGCGCCTTACCCGGGACTCGAACCCAGAAAACCCTCGTACCATAAGCGAGCATGTAATCAACTGCATTACGGAGGTCGAATTCCCAATATCAACTTCGGATATAATCAGTCTAATGTTGTGAATGATGGGGTTTACTAACCTGAAATTTTTACAGCGACGTAATTTTGTTAGTAAGTGCCTAACTCACTTAAAGCACTTAAGTTTACGTGACGTACCGTTGTATAAAGATTTTGGTAGGAAATGGTTGATTGGTCCCTGATATATGGCGTAAAAAATTTATTTTCTTATTTGGTTCTGTCTCACAAAATTGATAACCTTCTGTGACACTACTGGTGTGCAAAACTTGGCAGAAATTAGTTTAACTGTTCCGGAAATACCGGAAATATGGAAACTATTAAATTTTCTCACCTGGTACTATTTTGCAAAAATGCAGGCAAAAGATTATATCTGTAAGCATAATTGATGCTTCTAATAAATACTGTTAGTGTACAAAATTTGGTTNAAATGCCGACAAAAGATTATATCTGTAAGCATAATTGATGCTTCTAATAAATACTGTTAGTGTACAAAATTTGGTTAAATTTGGTTGAAATTTTAAACATATATAACATAATAACCTGAATTATTTATATTAACGCCATTAAAGAAAATCTGNATTTGGTTGAAATTTTAAACATATATAACATAATAACCTGAATTATTTATATTAACGCCATTAAAGAAAATCTGCCGAGCATAAAATATGTTAGTGTATATTCTCTACGTGTAAAATTTTGTGGGAATCAGTGTATTGGTCTTCGAGATATGGCATAAAACATAAGCTTTTTTCATGTGACGATCTTCATAAATGAAGGCTATGTGTTCGCACATATTATTCCTATAATAAACCTTTCAACATACAAACTTTGGTCGAAATGGGTCGAACGGTATGGTAGATATACCAAACAAACCTGAAACATTTTTATTTACGCCATATTGAAATTAAGCATCTAATTAATTTAAATCGCATACATTTCATGACCTACCATAGCATTACATACTTGCTGAATTTGGCGAGTATTGGATGAGTAGTTTTTGAGACATAATGTGCAGGCTTTATTTTTCCAAAATGGCGGATTGATAGAGTATATATCTCTAAATTTAATTGCTTACATGGTGATCTGCCAACATAAAAAATTTGATTTAAATAGGTTGAATAGTTCCCAGTATATGACATATTTCCCTAGATTTTAAAATGGCCGTAATTTTGAAAGTAAACTCCCGGTATGATCGAAAACTATACAATTCAGATTTCCTTACTATGTACTGTATGTGTACCGAGTTTGGTGAAATTCTGTTGCCGTGTTCAAAAGTTTTTAGGGGTGGACACACACATGTACACGCACACATACACACCTACACACAAACATAAACACACAGATAGGAAATTGATTTCACAAGTCTTTCTTCCCTTCGGAAAGTAAGTTAAAAAGAGTGAATGTAGTATGAATGGGTATGTTCTGGTGCAAATACTCATGCTTGGCAGACATCATTTCCATTTTCTTCCCTTCATCCTTCCCACCACTCATCAATTCCTATCCAGCAAAATGACATGCCACCACACCGCACCCCAAATTCTCCCCTTTATCCGCACCAGAAGAAAAAAAACGACAAAACCCACTGAGTAAAGAAACGCTAAATGTTCAAAGTACAAAGTTTATAAGATTTTTTTTTTAAATAACTGGACGGTATCGTGTTGTACAGACGAGCATGAAAATATCTGAGTGTCCCCCAACACACTCTCCTAAGACAGGAGGATGCATGAACATTGCCGTTTGGACAGGACAAAGCCTTTATAAGATAGCACTTCACAGTATCCGGTATCAAACCCCAAACTTTCAATCAGGAGTTAGTCACCATTTCAACTGAACCACAGTGGTAACTACAATTACAAGACAACACTTTTTCATTTGGCGCAATGGTTTTCGTCTTTCTACTAGCTGACGCATATATCGCTTGCGCTTTATTTTCTTTCACACGCACAGTCCGACCACATAAATAAACACGTCAATTAAATTCGCGATCATAACCACGACTCTGTCACGGTAATGTTCGAATATGGTCGACTCTTGCAGCCGACTTTGGCAGCAGAATTCTCTACAATACTTTGGTTTTATGATACTGGGTAACACGTAGGCGAACGCGAGTTTTCCACGTAGAAAAGTATACCGAGATAAAATATAAACCGTCGAACTTACAGACGGCGCAACATTCATGACGACGGCGATGTTCGCCAAAGGAAAGGACAAGTTGAAAGAAATCGTCAAACTGATCGAGCAGAGTTTGTTTTTCGAAGAAAGTCCATCAATGGCGTACACGAGGGAAATCTTCCAAACCGTGAAATCTAGCATGACGTGTGGGTTGCAGCGTGGTATGATATTTACATCCTCTTCAAAACATATGTGCACGGGTGCTGACAAGGATTTATTTTAATTAGAAAGTTGCTTATTAAGGAAATGCGTCCCAATGTTCGCCTGGAATGAAGACAGAACACCACTTGGGGAAAAATCACCCCGTTTGCAACTGACCGGTATTAAAGTCATGAATTTCCCGTGGTGAACCTAGTACGATACCACGTGACGTAACATGATCTGTGTTGCAGCATACTTAAAATTCAGTGTGGGCTCTCTCCAGCAAGACAACTAAGCACCGTCATTTGCTCATTGGCCACTGTGTTAAACAGAAGTTGTTTCTTTATGTCTGGACTGCAATCCATTCAGCAACTCTTGCCAGTCTGTTGAGGCATATCAAAAACATAGCGTAGTTCTCTCTCGAATTAAAAATAATATATCCTCGAACGCATGGATTACAGAAAGATATGTTTCCAGTAGTCTTCAGTGCGGTACCGTCTGCTCCACCTAAGTGTTTTATTTTTATTTTTCGACGAGTCTCTTCCAAGAGAGATATCTGGAAGCACCACTAGAGACTATTTTGTTTGCAGAATTGTTTCCTGAAAAGCACAGCAGTAACAAAGGCTATGTTTTTTTTTTTTAAGAAACTTTGTCAAAAAGAGAGGATATTTATGTACAACAGAGAAAAGTAGACTTATCTTCCTCTCTTTCTTCTCTTCTCGTTCTCTTCAGATCGAAGACTGTGGGACGTGCGGCAGAACCAGGAGACTCGCTTCCAACGGGAGACGGAAGATTATATTTTTAAGTTCCTTTTATCACAATTAACGTTTTGTGAAAATGGAGTAAGCATGTTCTCGTCTCGTTACTAATCCTCAGAAAATTAATTTTCTTGCTGTAGCAGAATTAATTTGTTTGCACAGGCTTAGTGGGCAAGAAAGCGCAAATATTGTCAGAACCGACCGAACTCTTACTTTTAAAATTTAATTTTGAATCATATCCCTACTTATTATTGACAGCTCCGAATGTTTCGTATTAAATGTACGTTATTTTGACGAGTCATAAGGTCATAATTTTGCAGTGCTATGGCTTTGCCTAATTGGCGCGTGAACTTCTTTATAGGGTGTTTACAATACAGGTTTCGAAATCATACCCGATAATTTAATCCATTTTCGTATAAAAGCACGTGCTCCAGACGGCGTGAGAGTACCACTTTCAAGGAACAGTGCTTAGAACAAAAATGATTTTTGAATCCTTGCACATAGGCCAAAACGGCAATTAAATAAATGACATTATTAAATGATATTGAAAATAGTTCTATTGAATTTGTCACTGCCCATGTTGACTACTGTATAATGACAGAGAAAAATTGAACAATGAAAAATGTTTTAAACCGAAATAACCAAGCAAAAGGTACATATATAAATAAAGGTAATGTGTGTTTTATAAATTTGCTGTCCATTTTTGTAGAGGTTATAAATGTTCTAAAACTTTTACCGCAAATGTCTGTGATTTGTCGTGGTTCTGCTTTGTAGCCAACATAGAAAATGAGCCGAAATATGTCGTGCTGATTTTACATGTAGGAGATTTGTACAGGCTANTTGCTTTGTAGCCAACATAGAAAATGAGCCGAAATATGTCGTGCTGATTTTACATGTAGGAGATTTGTACAGGCTACTGCACTTAAAATCTGCATTTATTATTTTCTCATTAAAATAACAGTGCGAGCGAAAGTCCTATGAATGGACGCTGCTCGAAGAAAAACACTCCGAGTCGTTTTAGAGCTCTGCACATAGAGGCGATGAAGCATTTTATAGGCGTATCACAGTATAGACCTCTTATGACATGACACGGTTGAAACGGCTCCAAATGAGTAGAACCTGTGAAAAGTGTTCTACCGGGAATCACTGGAAACTTAATTTTACTGAACTCTAAATCTGAATATGTGATTTTAATTAGTAGAATTATTTTACTGAACCATAAGTTAATGAGCTGTTNTTACTGAACTCTAAATCTGAATATGTGATTTTAATTAGTAGAATTATTTTACTGAACCATAAGTTAATGAGCTGTTATGTACTGAACCTCTGAAATGTAATACACTGATGTTTTCCTGCCAGGCGAGTGCGATTCACTACTGACCAGTATAAAACACTGTTTAATCAGTGAATACCAACCACTAAGATGATTAGCAAAATTTTAATGATTCAAATGGGGCAACTTCAAGAAATCNAGATGATTAGCAAAATTTTAATGATTCAAATGGGGCAACTTCAAGAAATCTGCAGTCAAATTTGCTGATTTGGAGCAGTATCAACTGTTTCTTTTTAAGTGTATGATTTTCTTCGGTGACGGAACTTCTCTGGCGTAATAGTGATAGCCTCTGGATTCCAGTGAAACCCGCACTATTCGTAGCCTTTGATTCCCCGTTCACTCGAGTAATTCGCCTGCAGAGGGGAAAGGTGCGGACGTTAAATGCGTAGTCACAGATCTCAGTATCCCAGCAGTCAACTGTTATTTTTTTTGGAGCATAAACAATATTAAAACAACGTAGGTTTTTACAGTATGATAGAAAACNTGTAGAGGGGAAAGGTGCGGACGTTAAATGCGTAGTCACAGATCTCAGTATCCCAGCAGTCAACTGTTATTTTTTTTTGAGCATAAACAATATTAAAACAACGTAGGTTTTTACAGTATGATAGAAAAGTGTTTTTGTGTGTAGGTGATTTAAAACGTTAGTGAACTTCCTCTATCAGAGTTTGAATCCAACGTGGAAGTATTCTAAAGATACAAGTTATTAAAAATATTTTATTTATAAATACACTTACAAATTGCTTGTAGATTAACTACACCGCTGTATACACGATTTGAAGAACGAATGATCTTTTTTTTTACCACACATCCTTGGTATATTCCCTAAGTTTACTCAGGAAAGTGTCAAATGCATAGTGCATAGTGGCTACTCTCAAAATGTGTATATTTGCAGCCTGATATGTGATGAACTTTTGTAATTTGTATAGGTTATCATTTTCCGTTACACTTTAGAAAGTTTACTAGGGATATTTTATACACTGTGAAAACGCCGTTCTGTTGAAAAACCAAACACAATGAACATCTTCGTCACTCTCTGAACACATAATTTTGACATTTATGTTGGTGATGGATGAGTCAATGTTGGATACATGCCCACAAGTCGAAATTTAGTCTACTCCAAAGCTATTCTACGGGTTCTTTAGTCTAAACCATTTTTACCAGGTTTTCAGCAACGGTATTTCGCTGCTTCGCCAAGCGTGGTATCGCAGTTGTAGCGAAGAGGATCCACATTCAGGAGGACTCGGGTTCAAATCCTGATCCCACCTTTCTGATTTAGGTTTGTCGCGGTTTTTATAAATCCCTTCAGACTAAAACCGGGGTGGTTACACTAAAATATTTTCTGGTAAACTTCCTGAACATGAATGGCAATTTTTCACCTATACATCACTGTATGTCAATAACACCACACATCAAGCTGCAGATGTAGGAATGTTTAGCGTCGCTACTATACAAAGTTGGCAACTTCCCTACGCATCTGTTTCCTGAGCAAATGTAGGAACGCTACAATGAATGTATATGAGAAAACATTACCATTCCTGCTTTCTCACTAAGCGTATGCACTGGTATGGTAAATTTTCGAATAATTTCTTAGAGTGTACATCATACCGACTGTAGTCGTTCCTAACTTCCCGAAATACTCGCTCCATCGTTATCCCCCCTATCATATTATCACAAGTGTACTCGTACTCACCTGATATGTTGCAGAATATATGCAATCAGGGTCGGTGCTCTGCATGTCCAGAAGGCTAGCATCAATACGGACCAATACGGATATCGCCTTTCCCTAGGCTAATGCTATTGGTTTATTGGTTGCTGCTGGTACACCAGCTGTTTTATAATTGGTTGTTACCATTTGTGTCATGGATTTACTGAAACTCATTCCATGCGGTTTCAAAGTGTGAGTTGTTACTATAAATCCGTGGTAACTTTAATATAATTTTTTTTTCTCTACTAAAACCCGAATTAAAAAAATTAATGTGTACGTTAAGGGTTCAAAGACGGCGTTGCATGCGGATATGTTCACCTGTTTACGGGAACTTTAATTTATGAATTTCAAGTGTTGCAAAATAAGAGAGATTTTTGTACTTCAAGCGGGTAAATAAAATTGTTTCGTTATCACGCACAGTCAGCAGCAGACTTTGTGTTCGATGATAGTGATATGAACAATTCATAACGCAGGACGGTAGCTCGGTTTACGAACATGTAACCAGCAAGTAATATCATTGGGCACTGGGACTCGTAGTGTACAACACCGATCAAATATAACTTTCCTGTGCAACACGTACAGCCTTCGATTATGCTCACTTTGCCTGAATGAGTTAAGAGGGGCATAGAACTTGCTCTTCATCAGAGAAGGACGAAATATCGATCGGTGGAGAAAGGCACAAAGTTCTATCTACAGTGTCTGTCTAAAAACGTAAACTAACGATACAAACATCCAACTCCCACTTTCGAACTGATTAGATTAGCATTACACAATATAACTTAGTTTGTAAGTCGCTTTTGTGTTATTACAAACGCCCAATGTTCGGTAGACAATATTTTAGAGATTATGGGTTATTGGCTAACAACTGCTGACATTCAAATAAATGTGGAAACGAAAGAGATAGACAGCTGCCTTTCAGGAATCAAGGTTCACGAAGCACCACTGTTTATGAAACTTTGCCCTTTGCTGTACTCAAGTCGATACAATACTTGTTTCGTTGTCACAGCCAATTATACAGGATGATTCTAAAATCATGCGACAAACACTGAGAGGTGGTAGAGCTCACTAAAACAAACAATTATTGGATAGGAATATATGGGCGGAAGTGACGCNGGACAAACACTGAGAGGTGGTAGAGCTCACTAAAACAAACAATTATTGGATAGGAATATATGGGCGGAAGTGACGCGTTGAGACACAAACACGAAAACATAACACTTTAACGGAAACATAAAATGTTCATTAGCAGCATAGTTAACAAGTGATTCCGTACAGAAAATGTTAAACAGTTGCTGTAAATGCATCCACCAACAGTCACGCATGCTTGGCGACCTCTACATNTTTTTTTTTTACCACACATCCTTGGTATATTCCCTAAGTTTACTCAGGAAAGTGTCAAATGCATAGTGCATAGTGGCTACTCTCAAAATGTGTATATTTGCAGCCTGATATGTGANTTACTCAGGAAAGTGTCAAATGCATAGTGCATAGTGGCTACTCTCAAAATGTGTATATTTGCAGCCTGATATGTGACGAACTTTTGTAATGTGTATAGGTTATAATTTTCCGTTACACTTTAAAAAGTTTACTGGGGATATTTTTTACACTGTGAAAACGCCGTTCTGTTGAAAAACCAAACACAACGAATCTCTTCGTCACTCTCTGACCACATGATTTTGACATTTCTGTTGGATACATGCCCATAAGTTGAAATTTTGTCTACTCCAACGCTATTCCATGGGTTCTTTAGTCTAAACCATTTTTACCAGGTTTTCAACAACGGCATTTCGCTGCCTGGTATCGCAGTTGTGGCGAAGAGGATCCACATTCAGGAGGACTCANCAACAACGGCATTTCGCTGCCTGGTATCGCAGTTGTAGCGAAGAGGATCCACATTCAGGAGGACTCAGGTTCAAATCCTGATCCCACCTTTCTGATTTAGGTTTGTCGCGGTTTTTATAAATCCCTTCAGACTAAAACCGGGGTGGTTACACTAAAATATTTTCTGGTAAACTTCCTGAACTTGAATGGCAATTTTTAACCTATACATCACTGCATGGAAATAATACCACACATAAAGCTGCAGATGTAGGAATGTTTAGCGTCGCTACTATACAAAGTTGGCAACTTCCCTACGCATCTGTTTCCTGAGCAAATGTAGGAACGCTACAATGAATGTATATGAGAAAACATTACCATTCCTGCTTTCTCACTACGCGTATGCACTGGTATGGTAAACTTCCGAATAATTTCTTAGAGTGTACATCATACAGGCCGTAGTCGTTGCTAACTTCCCGAAGTACTCGTACTCACCTGATATGTTGCAGAATATATGCAATCAGGGTCGGTGCTCTGCATGTACAGAAGCTAGCATCAATACGGACCAATACGGATATCGCCTTTCCCTAGGCTAATGCTATTGGTTTATTGGTTGCTGCTGGTACACCAGCTGTTTTATAATTGGTTGTTACCATTTGTGTCATGGATTTACTGAAACTCATTCCATGCGGTTTCAAAGTGTGAGTTGTTACTATAAATCCGTAGGTAACTTTAATATAATTTTTTTTTTCTCTACTGCAACCCGAATTTAAAAATTAATGTGTACGTTAAGGGTTCAAAGACGGCGTTGTATGCGGATATGTTGACCTGTTTACGGGAACTTTAATTTATGAATTTCAAGTGTTGCAAAATAAGAGAGATTTTTGTACTTCAAGCTGGTAAATAAAATTGTTTCGTTATCACGCACAGTCAGCAGCAGACTTTGTGTTCGATGATAGTGATATTAACCAGTCATAACGCAGGACGGTAGCTCGGTTTACGAACATGTAACCAGCAAGTAATATCATTGGGCACTGGGACTCGTAGTGTACAACACCGATCAAATATAACTTTCCTGTGCAACACGTACAGCCTTCGATTATGCTCACTTTGCCTGAATGGGTTAAGAGGGGCATCGAACTTGCTCTTCGTCAGAGAAGGACGAAATATCGATCGGTGGAGAAAGGCACAAAGTTCTATCTACAGTGTCTGTCTAAAAACGTAAACTAACGATACAAACATCCAACTCCCACTTTCGAACTGATTAGATTAGCATTACACAATATAGCTTAGTTTGTAAGTCGCTTTTGTGTTATTACAAACGCCCAATGTTCGGTAGACAATATATTAGAGATTATGGGTTATTGGCTAACACCTGCTGACATTCAAATAAATGTGGAAACGAAAGAGATAGACAGCTGTCTTTCAGGAATCAAGGTTCACGAAGCACCACTGTTTATGAAACTTTGCCCTTTGCTGTACTCAAGTCGATACAATACTTGTTTCGTTGTCACAGCCAATTATACAGGGTGATTCTAAAATCATGGGACAAACACTGAGAGGTGGTAGAGCTCACTAAAACAAACAATTATTGGATAGGAATATATGGGCGGAAGTGACGCGTTGAGACACAAACACGAAAACATAACACTTTAACGGAAACATAAAATGTTCATTAGCAGCATAGTTAACAAGTGATTCCGTACAGAAAATGTTAAACAGTTGCTGTAAATGCATCCACCAACAGTCACGCATGCTTGGCGACCTCTACATGTGGCGTGATTGGCTGACAATGATGGCGTGCGTGAAATACCCGGCGTATTTTAATATGTTCGCCAATCACTCCACCGACACTACCAAGCTTGCATTACTGTCGGTGGTAGCAATTTTGAGCAATTATTATAAACATTGCTGTAAAAAGGCATTTAGCGGTGACGTTATAAATAAACAATATGTTGCATTTCATGTGTATTTTTGTGTTTGTGCCTCAACGCGTCACTTCCGCCCATATATTCCTACACAATAATTGTCACAGCTTGCCACAGCAGAACACTGTGGGAAAATTAGAGGATAACAATAAAATAAAAAATAATTCGGTAAGGGACCAAAAAAAAGTTAGTGTGGTGAGGAACAATGTTGCACCCCTCTTTACCACCGCCAACCGTTCACTTCGAGTGGGCAATGCACCCTCTCATCCTGCTAGTTCCTACGTCCGTGGATGTTGAACCACACATGCAAGTTCACTGAGTCAGGTGTAAAGGCTTTTCGTGGTTACATCCAACTTTTCTGGCTGTAGTTATACTTTCATGATCTCCAAACGTGTAATCAAAACGTTTACACGTGTATGAAAAAACCCAGAAAAAGGCAATACACCACATAATGAATGATTCATAATTACTACATAACTATAAAATATTATTCCATTAATTTGACTTGAAAATTTTTTACATTTGTTGAGAAAAGTTTGCTTTGAAAATAGCATACACAGCAACTCAATTAAATAATATTTTACATAAGAATAGTTTTTTCTAGCTGTTATAAAAGTACCCACACATACATTTTTTTAAAATTATATTGGCTACGAAATAAATAGTGTAATTATATATTTAAAATATCAACTAATGTTTTATTTAACCAAAATATATTGAAAGAAGTGTACACTGAGAAAAAGGTTTTTTTTTTTAACCAAGCAAAGTTTTTTGGCGCATCTAAATTAATTTTTTGCACAGGGGCAAATAAATGTTTTGTTGTTGAAACCAAATAATTATGTTGTTCTAATTTGTTTGCCACAAACAAAAATTTTGTTGGTGCAACTAAATATTTGTTTGGCTCTATGTACATTATAGAGTTTCATTTAATATAAAAGAACACTTGGATTGGAACCTACATCAGCTGCGACCAAGCGATTTTGAAGTGACTACTGGTGAAGTAACTATGTTTTTAAATTGATACATTTCAAATATTCGACAACTTGCGCAAATAAGTGTTTCAAGTTTAGTTTTACAGCTTTCCTTTTTAGTTTCATTTAGAACTTGTTTTATAAGGGTGTTTATCCCATTATTAAGCATCAATAAATGCACTAACAAACACTGATACAATTCTAATCGTCACAAAAATGGAAACAAACTCTCGATCTGTATTTCCGAACGAAGCCAATCAAATGAGTAACCAAACAAATATATATATAGGTGATTCAACCAAACAGGTTGTTGACAGCCTGACACGGAAATATTGTTAATTCAATCGTGTATTTTATTAGAGGAAAAAAATTAATTTGTTGTTTTTCAAGTTTTGTGTGCTACACAAAATATTTTTTTTGGGGACAATTGAATATATTTTAGGCCCTTTACAAACAAATGTTCTGTTGGCTGTTCTCTCAGTGTGAAATTATGGTTATATATGATTTATTTAGAGAAAAATAAAGCATTTCAGGAATTGGATGATATTTAAAAAAATACACAATANGAAGTTATACTTTCATGATCTCCAAACGTGTAATCAAAACGTTTACACGTGTATGAAAAAACCCAGAAAAAGGCAACACACCACATAATGAATCATTCATAATTACTACATAACTATAAAATATTATTCCATTAATTTTACTTGAAAAATTTTTACATTTGTTGAGAAAAGTTTGCTTTGAAAATAGCATACACAGCAACTCAATTAAATAATATTTTACATAAGAATAGTTTTTTCTAGCTGTTATAAAAGTACCCACATATACATTTTTTTAAAATTATATTGGCTACGAAATAAATAGTGTAATTATATATTTAAAATATCAACTAATGTTTCATTTAACCAAAATATATTGAAAGAAGTGTACACTGAGAAAAAGGTTTTTTTTTTTTAACCAAGCAAAGTTTTTTGGCGCATCCAAATTAATTTTTTGCACAGGGGCAAATAAATGTTTTGTTGTTGAAACCAAATAATTATGTTGTTCTAATTTGTTTGCCACAAACAAAAATTTTGTTGGTGCAACTAAACATTTGTTTGGCTCTATGTACATTATAGAGTTTCATTTAATATAAAAGAACACTTGGATTGGAACCTACATCAGCTGCGACCAAGCGATTTTGAAGTGACTACTGGTGAAGTAACTATGTTTTTAAATTGATACATTTCAAATATTTGACAACAAATACAATAAATGTTTCAAGTTTAGTTTTACAGCTTTCCTTTTTAGTTTCATTTAGAACTTGTTTTATAAGGGTGTTTATCCCATTATTAAGCATCAATAAATGCACTAACAAACACTGATACAATTCTAATCGTCACAAAAAATGGAAACAAACTCTCGATCTGTATTTCCGAACGAAGCCAATCAAATGAGTAACCAAACATATATATATAGGTGATTCAACTAAACAGGTTGTTGACAGCCTGACACGGAAATATTGTTAATTCAATCGTGTATTTTATTAGAGGAAAAAAATTAATTTGTTGTTTTTCAAGTTTTGTGTGCTACACAAAATATTTTTTTTGGGGACAATTGTATATATTTTAGGCCCTTTACAAACAAATGTTCTGTTGGCTGTTCTCTCAGTGTGAAATGATGGTTATATATGATTTATTTAGAGAAAAATAAAGCATTTCAGGAATTGGATGATATTTAAAAAAATACACAATANGATGGTTATATATGATTTATTTAGAGAAAAATAAAGCATTTCAGGAATTGGATGATATTTAAAAAAATACACAATACAAGGCATTAGACGTTCATCACTCCTCTGTACGAAAACGCAGAATAGTTTCGGGTGTAGCCAATTCGCGGTATCTTCGCACTTTTTTGATCAAACTTTTCAAAAAACACCTCATGAATGACGCGGTTGGTGGTTTCCTTATACTTCTGTTAATATTAAAGTTTTTTTTTTTTTTAAACTGAACTTCTACTTGTAACTTATTTATAAATTACGGTATTTCATTCATTATGAAGATGAATGAAAAGAGATAGAAAATACGCGTGTTGGTAATGCCTGGTAGGAAACAGCTCTAAACATAGTGCGCGTAATCGCGGTGCGTTTTCCCTTTGGTGTATGTAATTTTCTATATACTTCGTCGAGCTTTGTTTGCGTGAGGCAGAGAAGTAGTCTGAAAGTATCAGGGCTTCAGAAAAGTTGGAAGTTACCGTGAATGGGCTAGACCGGCCCTTGGGGGGGGGGCGGTGAATACGTCGTCGAAACAAACTCCAACGTGGCAGCACAAGGCTTCCGCAGCCGGCGTATGAATGTTATTTGTTTTTGCGCCACGAACTCTGTGGGCAAAAAAAAAAAGTTAGGTCGAGCCAGCAGGACCGCCAACATTGCCGGCAACCACACAAAATTTCTACGGAGGTCGAACTTGCACTGACGTGGCCTGACGTATAATCAACAACTTCCCGACAGCAAGCTGATTTGCCTTTCTTCTATACGGCCCTGTTTCCTGCGGGGCGAGGTCGAAGCCTTTCATTTACATTTTGATCTCGCGCTACCGAACTCGTCGAACTTGATTACGGAAACTCTGGGTTATATAAACTTTCGTTCCGCTTGTAATTATGTGCTTTGTTTCTTGGAAAGCGCAAAAAGAACAGAGAGAATATGAGTTAGACCAGAAACCTTTTAGAAATGTTCCGTCGCGCAAATATTATAAGTTGAACATGTGAAATTGACTTACAAACTTCTAATATATGTAAACGCAGTTTTTTTTTTTTTTTTTTTGCGTACCGAAAATATTTCCTGGTGTAAATTAAAGTTCAGCACGAACCACGAGAAAAAATAGTGTAATTGTAGTTATTTTGCAACGTCGAATTATAACCGGTTTTTCATCAATGATTTGTATATAAAT
Source organism: Clitarchus hookeri (assembly GCA_002778355.1). Taxonomy (NCBI): domain Eukaryota; kingdom Metazoa; phylum Arthropoda; class Insecta; order Phasmatodea; family Phasmatidae; genus Clitarchus; species Clitarchus hookeri. The sequence continues at coordinate 36,873 of NQII01005227.1, read as the reverse complement.
GTGTAGGTCAGGTCGTAATAAATGTAAAATTTANGTCGAATTATAACCGGTTTTTCATCAATGATTTGTATATAAATGTGTAGGTCAGGTCGTAATAAATGTAAAATTTAAATTTATCCTGTACTACCACTCTTAACTCTATCGTTTTCCAGGGATTAATGGTTTAATTTCAAAACAGAGTGTTGTAATACCTTACACATGGATAAAACGCACAACATTTTGTATGGCACGGTTTCCACTTTCGAGGGGCACCTATCTCTAAGACACAGGTGTTAAAATGTTGCCGAAATATGAGTAAGTGAGTGAGTGAAGAGATTTGGGCAGTTTTTAACAGCGAGGTCTTGAGAGCCGATGAGGGTGATTTAGGTGAGTATGGAGCAGCGCCGGAATGAAAGAGCGGGGGAAACGAGAGATCCCCGAGAAAACACGCTGACTAGCGGTATCGTCCGGCACGATTACCACATGCAAGAATCTGGGAGTGGCCCGACCGGGGATTGAACCTGGTTNGAGATCCCCGAGAAAACACGCTGACTAGCGGTATCGTCCGGCACGATTACCACATGCAAGAATCTGGGAGTGGCCCGACCGGGGATTGAACCTGGTTCGCCCAGGTGGGAGGCGAGCAGGCCAACCGCTCAGCCACCGCGGCCCCGTCGACATATGGGTTAGTCTGGAATAACTCTGGTGAAAAAAGAAATCGCTTAGTCTTAGTTTAATTGGAGGGGAGGGTAAGTGTACAAACGCTTGCTTCGCAAGACAAAACCTAACTTAACCGATTGGTGCATGTTCCTCCTACATCAAATGTTTGTTTGTAGAGCGTATAGACTAGGATCTGGCACGGACCTAGAACCTACTTACTCCCCCTCCTAATTCCAGTACTTAGCCTACTAACATAGAGTGCGCCCCTTCTGGGCCACCAAAACAAGACGTTACTGATATAACTGAGTGAGCCTACTTTCCTCTGCATGGGTGCTATTAATTTGGCGAAGAAGTTGTACTTGGGTAGGCAATGTAAATTTATCTGCTTGTAAGTTTGACAGCGACATATTTTCAGAATCGTTGCTATTAAATCATTTTAGCCTAGTGTGCTGTATCTACGAAACTATGCAATCGATTTTAACTTAACTTTGTAGAATGGCAGTGTCTGTGACAACCATGGAATGTGCTGATACATGACTTTTTGTCCTCCATTTATGAAGATTGTCACATGAGAAATATGGAGGTTTTATGCAATATCTTGGAACCAATAAACCTATTTCCATTTAATTCGCCACGCAAGTAGCGCCGCGGTACGCCATGCAAACTTACGTATTTCAAGCGGCTCATATTTTTTTTTTAATGACGGCCATGTAAATATTTCAGGTTTGTAAACCCAATTATTCAGATCATTAAATTGATGACACTCGAAGTTTATGCTCCGGCTGAAATAGCCAAAAAGAGTTATATAGCTCTATCTAACACCGCAGCGTATTTGTCTAGAAATCACTGGTCCCGCGAATGCCTCTCTGCTTCCTCGCGTATCGACGTCAGTTTATTCAAGTAGTTGTGTGTGAACACGAGGTGGTTATTGATTCTCGCACCTACTCGAGTGTTCAGTTGTTGATAGCATCAGCCGCAGCGCTGGCTGTTTCGCCACACTGATAAATTCACAGTTAAGTCGCCACGCCCTTCAAACACGCTAAGCCCCGCCCATCGCCTGCCGCGGGGAAAGATGGACCACCCGATAGGCACGTTCACGGAGGCTGCCAACATAGTACAATAATTCCGCGCGTTTTAAGGGCGCCGGTTACCTGGAGGTGGTTTGCGCGTTCGATACCGAGAAATGCGACAGCGATAAGGGCGACAAAGCCACGCTCATCAAGTGCCCTGTCGCTCCTATGCGCACGGCTCTGAACTGGCTTGTAGTGTTCTTGTCGTGTACCTGCGGGGCTCTAAGCGGTGGCCCTGTGTTCCTATTGGTAGAAAGTCTGAAGCAAAGTTCAGCGCAGGTACCTATAATGGTTTCGCATAATTCAGAACAGTATGTTTTGAAATACAGCAGTGTGGAAAAATCGTTTTTATGTATGTTGGAGGGCTCGGGAATAGCATTTCTAATGTTCGTGAAGGTCTTAGAGTGTTATTCGTGCCTCGTGTGAAGTGTGTTTTCTCCTCGTATATTGGTATTATGGGATCGCGTTGAGTTGTTTCATAAAAAATATATATATATTTCGAACACACTGCAACGCAATTCAGGAGACAAGTAGGCAACGCCCTTAGAAGCGATGGCAAAGACTTTTGTGTAAAATTACAAGTAAACTATTGCAACATCACAACACACTGTTTATGCAACAAACAATACTTCTTGGCTGCCTACACTCAGGGGTTCAGTAAGCTCACGAACTGACTGACTGCTGTAGTATATTTGCAGTCTGCAGTGCTTGCTTGTTAAAATTAACCATTAAATTTAAACAAGCCACAGTAGGCTACTGTGCTGTGGTGCAGTGGTGTGTAGCGTAGAGATTTGAGCGGCTCTTAACATCGAGGTATTGTGAGTCAATGAGGGCGGAGCGAGGTGAGTATGGAGTAACGCCGGAACGCAAGGACGGGGTAAACGGAAGATCCTTGAGAAAACCCGCCGACCAGCGGCATCGTCCGGCACGATTCCCACGTGCGAAAATCCGAGAGCGGCCCCGCCGGGTATCGCCTAGGTGAAAGGCAATCGTAGTAAGAATGGCTACAATTTACTCGCAGTGTTACAAAAATTATCTTGTCGGCTAGTTTCCAATAAAACGTTTGTAAAAACAGAAAAAAAAAAAACATTTGTTACGGTGAACTGCATTCGGTCGTTGCGGTAGCGGAAAGTCGTGGGTTTGATTCCGGTAGGCAGCACCAGGGATGTGCAGACCCACGGTACCATTGCGAAGTGTCGGTTTCTGTACACGAAGCTCGCTTCTGCACTCTTCTTTTCTCTTATTATGGTCTAACGTATGTGCACGAAGTTATTTTCGGTCGTTTTCTTTCTCCAAGTGGCTGTGCCAATTCTAGTGCACTTCCTTAAACTGTACGTTCATAAATCCTCTTCCCTTGCATTATACCATCTTAATATTATGCTCGTAATACAATACAACAATAATATTTCGTGGGGCCCCTCCTACCAGCCAGCCGATGTTTTGTCAGTATACTTTGTTTTTATTTATATTAATTTTTTTCCTTGTGGTCTCTGCCCAGGAACAAAAACTATCTATCCACCAACCTAGCCCCTAGAAAATGTCCAACCATTACCCCATTTGTCTGTTCTACCTGACGTGGGGCTAAAATCAGACCGGCCAAGGCTACGGCGCACGCCCAGATTCCCAACGTACCACTCGGTCAAATGGAATTTCAGCAGTTAACAGTGTTGGAACCCAAAAAATTAATTAATTTTCAATTGTACCAAAAATTGTTCAACTCGTGCGCATTGTACGTGAAGACATTTTCCTAGAGTAAAAAATGTTTACACTTTATGTTTTTGGAATAATTTTATGTCCAATACAAAAATCGTCTGTTCTTTTCCAGCCATTATAATAAATACTAAATACTAACTAAGTTGTGCAGATGCAAAAAATTACAACATAAACTAATGCCGTGCGCTACTGCTTGACATATGTATAGGTAATCACCAAATAAGAGTTCAAACATTACAAAAAACGTTAAAGAAATGCCAAAATATATTTATATTTAACCTTTTGATTCTTTCAAATTTTTGGTGAGTTAGTTGGTGATTTACATGTACGTCACGAGGTAGTCCACAGGATTCATTTACTTTGTAAATTTTTGCATCTGTACAAATAAGTAAGTATTTGTTATAATGGATGCAACAAAACAGAATAATTTTGTATTTGACATCAAATTATTGAAGAAAATATTAAGCGTAAGAATTTTTTATTCTAGGAAAATGTAATTACATACAATGCGTGTAAGGCGAGCAGTGTTTGGTACAATTATAAAATAATTAATTTTTAAGGGTCCAGCAGCCTTAAGTATACAGAATAGAAATGGCGCGGCGGTTCCTTTGATGTGG
>NQII01005227.1:20597-32769 GCA_002778355.1 Clitarchus hookeri | reverse complement strand
TGGCTACCGCGTGCTGCGACAGGTTCCGGTATTGGCTAAGCTGCCGGCTGGCGAGGCGCTGATTGGCAAACGGCGTCTCAACATGGTGCTGGCCGGGGACGCCACTTTGCCAGCGTCTACGGCCAGAGTTCGCGGTGTAAACAGTTGTTTCTCCGCTGCACGCTACCTTTTCTGCCGTTGTAGTGTGGTCGATCCGCGCTGCGCTTCACTTTTCACGTCACTCGTCAAGTGTCCCGAGCAACCCGCTGCTTAAACTTTGTCAAGCAGGGCAATCAGCATAAATTTCTCGATTCTATACAAAATATATACTTAAAATAACGTATAACTAATTTGTATACTAAAACAACGGTACACGCCTACTTGCGCACCAGTTTTATCGACGCTCTTGGGTCCACGGCGGTGTACAGATCAGAGTACTCGCCTCTCACCAAGGCGAACTGAATCAAGTTCCCTGTGGTGTCACACCGATATTCGCATGCTGGAAACATGGCGGACGTTGTCGTTGGCAGGCGGGTTTTCTCGGGGCACTCCCGTTTATCCCGCCCTTCCATCCCGGCGCTTCTCCACACCCACCTCGCTTCACCTCGTCAGCTTTCAAAACCTCGCAGTTAAGCTGTGGCAAAAAAAAAATTCTCAACTCTCAACTATCAGTTCACGTAAGTACATGTATAAAATTAGTGCAATAATTATCCTGCACTGCGGTATAGATATTTTTTTGATGGCTTGAATAGATTTTTATCGCACAGTGGGTTTACTATAAGAGCCAAAAGGTAAATGCATTACAATTTTGATGGTGAAAGTACATTTTTTAGTTAAAATGACCTTAATATAGGTGTACTGTAAACAAATGGTTTAAAGTGTCATAAAATATGTACATTACTTTCTCATATACAAATTAAGACGTACATATGTAAAAATTTCGGCACTGTGTGTAGTTTTTTTTTTCTTCACGTAAGTTCTGTACAACTGCACTGACACATGTTACGACCCGAGACATGTGCCCGGATGGAGAAATGGTGGGTGGAGTGGTTTGAGGGATATAGAGATCACCGCGGCAGAGGAGGACACAAGTGAGATGTGATGTGCACGTAATACAGAACAACCCAACTTCCCCCCCTTTCGCTCGACATATCGGGCACGGGGCCGACTTGCAGGCGACNGGGGTTGGTGGGGCGCCCTACGCCACGCGACGATAATAGACGTGTCTGGCTCCGAAAATATCTTCCGCGGCCTCCCTCCGTTACCGGAGTCGTCGTCTACCTGCGTGCGGCACATGTGTCAACGTGATTCTAGAAGTCAGCCTTCGTCTGGCCGTGATATTGTGACACGCCGGTCTGTAAAGCCCCTCTCACACCATCGACATTTCCCGTCACACTGCTTCCAACAAGTTTGGTAAAATAAAGTTGGACAGTTATGACGTCATCGTTACAGTCGAAGGCGAAAATTCGATAGTGTGACAGGGGCTTTAGGGCTGCATACACACATGCATCATAGTTAGGGACACCTGATTTTCGCGAAAGTATTTCACTACCAGTTGCAGTCCATAACACTAAAGCTCAGATGCACTTTCTTGATTGGGTGGTTTACGTGTTACGCGTCTCAGGTCTGCTCGCGAATCACAGACCCACAATGTAGGAGTAACCTAATTCTGATTGGCCAGCCAAGTAGGAAAATGTTTTCTCACAAAGAAACGCCACCAATAAGCAAAAGAAAACTGCTGCTATGCCCGTAGCGTATTGAAATATAACATGCGCGGAAATCTTTTCACGAAATTTGGGTGTTCCTAATCATAGCGCACGGTTATGAAGTGATCAGGCCTTAGCCTGGACGGCCTGCCTGATCACGCCTTCAAATATCGAACCAGGGCACGAGCGTGATAGCAGCAACACCTTGTGAAAGGAAATAGCAGAAACGCCTCTCCTCCGGCCAATAAACAGGGCCGAAAATATTAAACAACGCTCCCGATATAGGTCAGCGTAACACTGGGAGCGGCTCCTTTTGTCATCGGGGCAGCGACCAAGAAAACGTGGAGATGGTTGTGTCCGGCCGTCGTTAACCGCCTCTAAGGATCAGCCTCCGGCATCAAGAACAGGGTGGGGGCTTTCCAATTAGATTGTGATAGTGTGGCGTGCGGTAATGAAACTTAATATAATTAATTAGCATATTGATATTCTAGTTAAGCTTCTCTATCAATAGCCACGTAAATATTTATTGTAAAATCCGTATGATCAATAAACCCCATCTTATACTGTTGTGCTCTATCTACTTAATCATGATTCATTATTTAGCTACGACCATAGCCCCTTTCAGGTATGAATTGACTTAACAGCTAATTCATTACAATGGTGGAGGCTTGGTTCCTCCCTACCCTCTAGCTGCCTTTCATCAGCTTCTGTACCATCCACTCCCATTTCAATAAATTCCCCACCCACGCTAATTTCCGTTTTAGTAATGACAAAATTTCAGGCACGTCCACTTTTAACATTAAAACTTTTAACTTTTAAGTAGCAGTATAATTAAAATAATGTCATAATATCTACTTTTAAAATGTATTAGTTTTAAATAATATTTTACCTTTTACAGCCCAATATTTAAACATACAAAGCAATTATGTGAAAACTAATTTACAAACGGTACAAAAATTTAAAGAATTTCAGTGTGAACCGCAAGTCCCTAGTTGCGTATATATACTTGTAAACCATTCACCTCAGCAATACCATTCTAGTAATTTAAATTAATATATATATCATTTGTGTGCGCTTTCTGTAGTTGTTTGAAATGAAAATATTACTGTGAGGGTAATTCATAATCCCGTGAGCATTTTCAATATGTTAACTTTCATCTGGAGCTAATTTAATAAATGCCATGCAGTACACCATATTGTACGTAGTTAGATATTGCTGTACACAGATAAAATATAAAGTTAAAAAATATATATTTTATGATACTTTCCCTTTAGTCTACATACTGTATATTTAAGAAACTTCTCATAGCATGCATATACATAAGGAATGACAGTTAAATACGAGATTTTAGTATTCTGACATAAAGCCAGTATCAGGTTATTAGTTGGCATATGGAAGGACGAGACCTCGCAGCTACACTGAAGAGCCAAAAAAACTGGTATAGGCGCGTGTATGCAAATAACAGAGGTATGGAACCAATCAGAGTAACGCGATGCGGTCGGGCGCGCATATACAAGACAACAAGCGCCTGTCAAAGTTGCTAGATCGGTTACTGGAGGTACAATGGCAGCTTATTAAGATTTAAGTGAGTTTTAACGTGGTGTTATAGTCTGCGCACGAGAGATGGGACATAGCATCTCCGAGGTAGCGATAAAATATGGATTTTCGCGTACGACCATTTCACGAGTGTACCGTGAATATCGGGAATCCGGTAAAACATCACATCATTCGACATCGCTGCGGCCGGAAAAAGATCGTGAACGAACGGGACAAACGACGACTGACGAGAATCATTAAACGTGACAGATGTGCAACCCTTTCTCAAAGTGGCGCAGATTTATATGCCTCCTGCATACCTTCAGACATTAGTCGAGTCCATGCCACGTCGTCTTGCGGCACTTCTGCGTGCTCGTGGGGGCCCTACACGATATTAGGCAGGTGCACCAGTTTTTTTGGCTCATCAGTGTACATGCCAGGCGACGTGACCCAGTTGCAAGGTGCCGAGGAAACACATTCCCCGCGGCAAAACGGGATATATGTTGTCCCGTCCTATAGCTGTGCGGGATAATTCTTTCTAGCCCAGTGTACAGGAAATCCCTAACAATGAGGGACAGTTGGCAACCCTAGGCCTTAGTTTTCCCGCACCTGACCGAGCGACGGAAGGGGCCACGAACTGCCGTGTGGTCTAGAAAGAAACTTCGATCCAGATGTCGCTAAACAAACTGCCTAAATTTTCCGTTCCCTACTTACACGTCCTCGTCAGCTCAGTTGAGCGGCTTCACGGATGTCCCGTCCCGTCCCTCGGTCGTCGACGACGTTCTCTTGTCTTCTACACACACGCGGGGAGCCGAGCCTCCTCCCCACACACGACGCATGCATTCAGTGCCTTTGAAGTTAACAAAGATATTGTAAGTGAATTATATACGGAAATAGTTTTGCTTTGTCCATTGCCCACGTTTCCTGCAAAACAGAACTAAGGAAAAAAATTGCACAGCAAAATGAAAAAAAAATACTTTCAACACAACAGACGAAATCACTAATAAAATAATATGTACCGCGGTATAAACCCAGTCGTCAGAAATTTACAGGAAGTACTACAATAAAAATAAATTAAAAACAGCAATAAAGGTAAATAAAATAATTGTTAATATTATTTATATTTTAGGTCGAATTTCATACCAAAGTTACTCATATCGTTGTGTTTATTCTTTGATATTTGTCTGTAAGTAAATAATTTACATGAATGATTTTTTGCAAAGTTATATCAGTTAGAAATATTTTCTTACTGTAGTTTCCTGTGTAGTTTTTACCGTTTGGTTTCTTTTCTTGTGTGAAACTTTGACAATCAACAAGCTGCAATTAAATTGTGAATTTAAATCACATAAATATGTCTAACAGTGGAGAATAAACGTATATGATTCCCGTTTAGTAGGGGTTAGAATCATTGTACGTTTTCAGAGATTTGTATATTATACCGAGCCGCTACATTAGCTCTGCAGCCTCAGATATCTACCCCAGCGGTTATTAATGTTTACACTTGACCAGGTAGTGGGGGAAACGATACTTGTTTTCTCGCAGCTCTATTACAGAGACCACCAGAGCGTAAGCACAACAGCTGCCCGTCCTATTATATCGTTAGACTNTTAGAATCATTGTACGTTTTCAGAGATTTGTATATTATACCGAGCCGCTACATTAGCTCTGCAGCCTCAGATATCTGCCCCAGCGGTTATTAATGTTTACACTTGACTAGGTAGTGGGGGAAACGATACTTATTTTCTCGCAGCTCTATTACAGAGACCACCAGAGCGTAAGCACAACAGCTGCCCGTCCTATTATATCGTTAGACTGACAGATATGCATAAACTCTTAAGCAGATTATCTCCGGCCATCTTATAAGAACGAATTGGAACGTGCGAGTTGGATTTATTGTCGGTGAACTTACGACCACTGGCATCTGGCGGTAACTGAACGTTCAGTTCGTCTTTTCACTGACAGACGCAAATAAGAGTCTATTAACTTATTTCACGGTCAAGAAATTCGGCATTTTTCGTAGTTATGGCCAGACTTGGCCAGTGTTCTAATAATAAGTTGTTCCTCTCCCACGTATCCAGGAGCCAACACCTAAATATAATGTGCAGTGTTGTCAAGCCAAGCATAGATGTAGATGTATCTGCAGCGTTTCCTTGAAGGACGATAGAGACAGCGTTGCCAAATACACGATAATTTCCGTGCACGTACGGAAATTGTGTCATATAGTTGAGATATTCGGAAAATTTATGGCTGTGCGGTCTGTAGTGATACCAAAAGTACAGAAATTCTTACACGTAGATGACTTTGCTTGGGCGGTTCGTAACAAATATTTTGTTTATTGATAACAGATAATGAATTTTTTTGACCTTGAGTTAAGTGGTTATACTACCTGTGAATGACGCAGGAATTAAGTAAGGCTAATTCAATTGACACCAGTAGCATATATTTTCAGCACAGTACTTTGTCTTTTTGGAGAAGTGAAGTTATGTGCAAATGTGTTACTTTACTGTACCATGTGCTATTTTCAGTAGAGTTTTTATTTTTTACGGATGGTGTAGAGCAGTNTTTTCTCGCAGCTCTATTACAGAGACCACCAGAGCGTAAGCACAACAGCTGCCCGTCCTATTATATCGTTAGACTGACAGATATGCATAAACTCTTAAGCAGATTATCTCCGGCCATCTTATAAGAACGAATTGGAACGTGCGAGTTGGATTTATTGTCGGTGAACTTACGACCACTGGCATCTGGCGGTAACTGAACGTTCAGTTCGTCTTTTCACTGACAGACGCAAATAAGAGTCTATTAACTTATTTCACGGTCAAGAAATTCGGCATTTTTCGTAGTTATGGCCAGACTTGGCCAGTGTTCTAATAATAAGTTGTTCCTCTCCCACGTATCCAGGAGCCAACACCTAAATATAATGTGCAGTGTTGTCAAGCCAAGCATAGATGTAGATGTATCTGCAGCGTTTCCTTGAAGGACGATAGAGACAGCGTTGCCAAATACACGATAATTTCCGTGCACGTACGGAAATTGTGTCATATAGTTGAGATATTCGGAAAATTTATGGCTGTGCGGTCTGTAGTGATACCAAAAGTACAGAAATTCTTACACGTAGATGACTTTGCTTGGGCGGTTCGTAACAAATATTTTGTTTATTGATAACAGATAATGAATTTTTTTNCTTACACGTAGATGACTTTGCTTGGGCGGTTCGTAACAAATATTTTGTTTATTGATAACAGATAATGAATTTTTTTAACCTTGAGTTAAGTGGTTATACTACCTGTGAATGACGCAGGAATTAAGTAAGGCTAATTCAATTGACACCAGTAGCATATATTTTCAGCACAGTACTTTGTCTTTTTGGAGAAGTGAAGTTATTTGCAAATGTGTTACTTTACTGTACCATGTGCTATTTTCAGTAGAGTTTTTATTTTTTACGGATGGTGTAGAGCAGNTTGCAAATGTGTTACTTTACTGTACCATGTGCTATTTTCAGTAGAGTTTTTATTTTTTACGGATGGTGTAGAGCAGTTTTATAAAATTATTTACATGCTCAATTTCCAATGTCTAATTTAACATAAATTGTATAACATATTATGTCATGAGCATTTTTTGATGAAAATGTTACGGTGTATATTTATGAAGTTTATTTTCACATGTATTTACAGCACGTTTACGTGTACGGAAGTTTAATGACATACGCAGAAATTTTACAGTTTGAACACTGATATTTTGTAAAAACTTGCTGCCAACCCTGGATACAGCGCATATTACTCTAGTGCCTACATTGAGACCAAAAAATAAAGTGAAAATTACCGCCTGTCACAATGCAATCTTGTGCCATCTGGGATTGTATTTCACCGGGGAGATTATTAGTAGATATATTTTTAACACTTTCTAATTGGTGGTCCGGTTGATACTTTGACCAACCCGTATTCACGCCCACGGTAAGCTATTTTTAAAGAAAATCCCTGTGTCTAATGTTTCCACGTATTTTCGAAGGTTTTAGTACTGCCTTTACTTGCGTGTAATATCACTGTAAAGAGTGTTGTAATTCGACGAAACTTCTCGAGAACTCGCAAGTAGGACTTGACTTGGAACCAGCCGCCAGGCCGATAGCGTCGACCCTGCGTTGGGCGAGAACCGAGAGAGGATGTTTTCGTTGGCTCGGAGTTCCTACACGGCTCACGGCGGTCCAGCAGCGCAAGCGACACGAACGCGCAACCAGGGGGTGAATAACGAGGACAGGCCTACTATAGGCTGTCAACTGTAAAGTGAGCGCTTTCGAAAGCCCTCTCATTCCGAATAATAGTCCACACATGTATTTCATTTTAGCGTTAGACGTTGACTTCCGAGTGCGGTGGAATACAACACGCCGTGTTTATTACTTGCATAGCAATATTTAAAATGTGTTTAAAGAATTAGAAATAGCTGAAAGGATAAAGTGCTCACTTCACCGTGAACAGCCTATAGCAGTGACGTACGCACACCAGCGGTTTATGGAATAGAAATCCCTGCACAAAATTACCTCATTTATATTACGCGTTGTCAACAGTCGACGAGCCACCGTTTCTCATCATTGCCGACGCTCAGAGCCGGGATAGTTCAGGCCCTGTGATGGGGCCCTTTACCATCCAACGGTTACGTCGTTTGGATACGGTGGGTTAGGAAAGGCTAGCCCCCCCNTTGCGACGTAGCAAATTCTTAGTTGCGAAAGTCGCCCACCGCAGCTGCAATAAGGAGTCCGCCGAGTTACCCCAGCAAGCGCGGTACCCATAATGCTCCCCTCCCTTCTCCTCTAAACATAGGCGGGGAGGGAGGCAGAAGTAAAGACGCTGCCTATGTAAGTCAGCTACTGCGCGACAGATCTCCGCAGGCTTCAGTAGCACGGCAGTGAAGGTGGTACATAAGTGACGATCCCTGGAAGCAATTAGACAGAAAGCGAGGGGTGTGGGTGTGACCCAGCAGATCACATCGTGTAAAGAATAACCACCTTTTTCCGCTTGTACCCCTTGATATCACAGGGCAAGTAAAGTTGAGAGGCGCCTCTGCCATGCAATACGTCGATCTCTTGATTTTGAGCTTCAAACTGCAAACAGGTCGCATTTAAATTGCCAACATAACAACATTCGTCAAAGCACATCAACAGGACGAAAAGCTATGAACTCAGATATTGGCTACCCTGATGAGACAATGTAGGAACCACTTCTTCATCATAAACGTTGTTCCTACTGGTCATCCAGTAATTGGTATTCATTATTTCGGGTGTTGACTTTCAATTATCTCTTAAATTAGGCATTGAAGACTGGCTATCATCCTTTTTTCAAACACCTTTGTATTTGAAACTTTATTCTAACGATGCAAATCTAAAATCAACGATCTAGTCTCGATAAACATAACACCAGGCAAGTCACAAAGCATCAAGCGGAACAGGGCACCAACTGTGCAACTCTCGAGTAAAGTTACAAAATTGTAGTTGTGTAATTTGCTACGCAGTAAAATAGAAAATATAACATTTCTAACCATCTCGTAGTTACAAACTGAGCAAAGATATTTCGGTTGTTCATAAACTAATTTTTTTTTTTTAACACTAATCGATTTCCATTGTAATTTTGGTGTTGGCAACACGGTTGCAACCCGAGAAAAACAATGGATCGATAAAGGGCTATCTAGTATCAGCTTCAGATTTTGAAAGCCATCAACTACTGTTGGCTAGCGTACACCACTGTCGTCTCTGCTTTCACAGTTAACACTGCGCGCTGTTCACTGTAAACTGAGCACTTTTGGAAGCCCTGCTTGATGTCAACTTGTATGCACATTGCGTATCCTTCTGTGATATGTACAATTAATACTGCTACGGGCCCCGTCCCCTTTGTTCATGCGCCGGTCAAGTGAAACTAGTAAGTTACTAAAAAGGGAAATATTTTGCAAATTAGCTCATTCTTACACTTTTATACTGAAAAAAAAAACATAAAGCAAAATAATTATTTTCAGTATTGACAAATGCTTACAAAACACTTTTCATTCAACTTTAAGATATGGAACTTACTTTCTGTCCGTCGTTGCCGACTTCACTGAGCACCTTTTAGTCACTTTGCCTGTTAAAATATTTGCAGGTAGGGTCATGTGATATTTATCAAGATTGACTATAATTTCGTTTATGTTTCTCAAAAAAAAAATTAATATTCGTTTATAAAAACTAAGTTTTCACAAAATTATTTAAATGTAGCAACTGATTGGTTCCATACAGCCAACGCCNAATTCATATTCGTTTATAAAAACTAAGTTTTCACAAAATTATTTAAATGTAGCAACTGATTGGTTCCATACAGCCAACGCCTATTTTATTGAAGTTCAGAACTCTGTAAATTACTTATCACATTTGGGGAAAATATCTTTACCTCATTTATTGTTAATAAAATGAATACGCATATTGAAAACGGCATAATGGCATAAACTTTCAAAATCACATTTTTAGAGTTTTGGGGATGTACAAGTATTAAAAAATAACTTAACGTAAAGAGATAATTCACATAAAAAAAGATACAATGAGTTACTTCAAGAAGTCTTTAAAATAACGCTATGAACTGTTTTAGCAATTTTTAAAATTGCTTATTGGCGGCGTGACTTTGTGAGAAGACATTTTCTTACTTGACTGGCCAATCAGAATCAGGTTACTCCGCTACTGTACTTCTGTGATTGGCGGGCGGACGCCTGAGGCGCGTAGCACCTAGGACGTCCAATCGCTGAAGTGCATGTGAACTAAAGTGTTATGAAGTACAGCTGGTCGTGAAATATCAGTGGTCTTTGTGATCTTACACATCGCGCTCCCGTCTGGAGGTCCAGTCTCTCGGCGGATCATATCCGGCGCCTGAGGGAGTGACAGGCCGGTGGGATGACATGTGCAGGCCGTCGGTTACGAACAGACGAGCGCACGACAAAATAAGAGGAATAACCGTCTGTTGGAGACTTTGGAGTCGGGGGTGCGGGTGGGCGGGTCGGCCTTGGTGATACGACGCAGAGGAGGGTGGGTACGAAGGTGGCTGCAGGGTGTTTGAAGAACCAGTGCGAGGGGAGGAAAGAACTATAACAATATTACAAATAGGGGGACGAGAAGAGAGAGAGAGAGCAAGATCAAAGAGGGGTTGACAACTCGAATGATGCTACCGAGGGGCATGGGAGCACGGTTCATACCAACTACAGGAAACCCAGCCGACGACAAACGCGACTCTCTTTCGTGAACGGCCAAACTTCTCTCCTCGCAACGCATTTACGGGACGAAGTACAGGTCAGTTCTATCAAATAATCCAGAATTATTACGGGCACCTATTTGGACTAATCGTACTCCCAAAACACTTCAGTTCATATTCTCGTTTGTGATTGGATGGTTTTAGTCACAGAGTACGGAAGGGAGCAAAAGACAGTGTTCTTGTGTTACACAGTCCTCCTTATTTGCTAATCTGGGAAGACGGGCGGAGGGAGGGATGGTAAATATCGTACCGTCGTAGTCCCCACACAAACCCTATAAAAAAAAATAACACTACTCAAATTTAAATACTATTCATTTATATCTGTACTGGGAAATTGATCTCGTGGGTCAGCTTTTCACAGTCTCTGCCTTCTTTCGAGCTTGTTTTGCCAATTTGTATTTAAAAAACTGTAGTTTTTTTTTCTGCTGGGCGGCACTTGCTGTCGTGTCAGTATTTTGATTTTAGTAAAAGGTAAATAGGTCGTTTATTATTTATCACATAGTACGTTTTACCAACTAGTTGTAACAGTAAAGACACTCAGCATCTTACATTTACTGTCGTCTTATTTAACCCATCGTAGTTTAAAAATTTACATGAAGAAATCGCGTACCAACATGCACTCTCGTGTTAACCAGTTATGCTACCAACCCAAACTAAAACTCACTAATATAATCGCAAATAGTGAATAAAACTGAAAATCAAATGTGATAACCATAGTTTGTTAAAATAAGTGTAGAGATTTCGATCGACATTATTTAGACGAATAATTATAGTTTAAATTTAATTAATATGACAAATTTAAACGTTTGGTAGAGTATGTCGATGTTCGTATGTAGTGAGTACGATATTTTCAATAACACCATCATACGGTATATACAGTGTCGCCTCCTGATTTTAAGAGGTATTCGTCTTAGATGTCTGCCCGCAAATAACAGGCAGTCAGTGTCAGAGTAATTAAATTATGACTGGCCTTGTTAGATAAAAACAAATTTCTTCTCGCACAGACACGTGGTCAATAATGAAACGAAAGCTGCAGGCGTGCGCGTCTTATGTTGAAGTATAACATGCGGACGAAATACGTGTGATCATAACGATTATTATTATTATAGTGCAGTCGCGGTTACTTCCAACTTATCTGAATTCCTGCTAAAGTTATACTTTCAGGATATTCCCCGCATCATGCAAACAAAGATTAGCCGAGTCTAGACAACTACACCAAATTCGTGCGCACTCAGTTTTAGTGTAATAATATTTATCATAAGAACTATTTCTTAACATTCATTACCAACACACCTTTTTTATTTATAGATAAAAGGTCAATTTAACAAAAAATACGGTAGTTTTATGCCAACACAAGTATGAAACGCTTGTGATGCATGGCATATTGAGGAAACAACCTAACACGTCTTACATGGGGTGATTTTTCAAAGGTGTGATTCAAAAAGTGTGAAGAAACCGCGAATAGGCCATAAACAGCAAGCCAAACGTTAATGGCTAAAAGTGTTATTTTGTCTGCTGTTAAAAAAATTGGGGATAAGGAATTAAAGTGCACACTCACCCTGCCACTGCTGTCGACGCAGTTGAGGTCGACCTGCGGCTGTCCAGTGGCCCTCCTGAGGAGCGCCGTCAGCCCCTCCTCATCGCCGTCCCGCGCCGCCCGGATGACGGCCTGCGCCGCCTCCAGGGGCCCGGGGG
>NQII01005227.1:935-20415 GCA_002778355.1 Clitarchus hookeri | reverse complement strand
GAACCTCACGCGTCGCGAGCCCGCCCCGCCACAGGCGCCATCTTGCGCGCCCACCGAACCCGCGCCTGCGTATTTCAGCCCTGCAAACCAAACAACAAAACTATCATAAGAAAATATGTAAATGGCAAGAAATATTATATCAAACATTTTTCTTAGTGTACTGTTCTAAATTGTTAACATACAGAAATATGGACACGAAATACAGCTGCTTAAAAAAATTGGCAATTAAATAGAGGTTATGTTAAGAATTTTAATTCAGACTCGCAACATACCAATAGAAAAGTAAGTAACTTATTCGGATAGTCAACACACCTGTTGTGTAGTAACTATGTTGTATGTATCAATAATGAGTTCTTTTTTGCAAATANTTATTCGGATAGTCAACACACCTGTTGTGTAGTAACTATGTTGTATGTATCAATAATGAGTTCTTTTTTGCAAATATCACTATCAAAACAAACATGGTTTGGATTTTAGGTTAGAACACCATGTAACCATGTTCTTTAAAATGTTACTATATACTTCCTCTGACCGAATTTTGATGAAACTATTATATGTTATTATTAGGTGCGCATATTTTTACAACAACAATGCGCATCTGTTAAAAAAATTACATATAAACAAATAGTGTCCCATTGAGCACTTGATTTCGATAGTTCTTATGGCAGTGGGCAAACCAATGATACGGACGTGCGTCGAAGTCTAAAATCAGTCTTCCTCGTATTTAGTCTGTTGTGCGAACTCGCTGTAGACAAAAAGTTATCAAGACCGGGAAAACTTCTGAGTTCAAAGTTCCACACACTCATTGTATGGTGCCTCAGTGTGACAATTTTATCAATAACTGGATAGAGTGGGCCTACACATATTTTTTGTATATAGTTTTTCGAAATAATTATTTAACCGAAATTATTGAGGGCGAGCAAAGTGAACTACGGTACAGTTGCGCAACAAGTCCAAATATACCTGTTGACTACTCTCGCTACCTAAAACAAATTGCTGCAGCCAGACGGGGAGGTCAAAATAGAATTAAATTTGACGCAGGCAATGCGAACGACGATGCAAACAAATGGTTATTACATCAGCACAAAGAAAGTTATTTATTCGGTTAAAACTTTTCAGTTGAACGTATGTGTAGTGCATTGTCTCACCACTCCTAGTGTGGATACTTGTGGCGATAAGATCCGGCCTGGAGTCATGGAGACGTCCTAGTGCTATAATGTGGAAGATCGTCCCATAGTAATTTCATTTGCCCTCCAGATGATGCAGACCCTCTGATGGCTGAAGCTGTCGTCCAAGCTCGTTCAGTAGGCGAAGAAAGCATGTCAACAGTGCGATGACAGATCTGAAAACCGGTACTGTATGCCAGTGGTTTTGGGTGAGTATTATACTAGTGGGAAATTGACCACAAAGCTACTCCGTGAAGGAAAACACATGGGGCCGCTGTGATATCAGTATTCCCCTTATCACTGGAAAGATAAAAATTATAGAATACTGCTCGCCACGCCAGTTCTGATGGTATGTCGCTCAGCGATGAAGTCCGGATGTTCGCTCTGCCCTGCTTCCCTCCATACTCCAGGGTTGAAAGTGTTTGACACGCATCCCGTCCCAAGTCGTGGAGACATGTGCATGGTTAAAACATGTTCGCTATAAGTTTGAGGGGAAGCGGAACGACATAATCAGCATATGAGAGAATCGCATCCGGAGAAGAGGTAAGAGAGACCTGGTTGTGTGGAAGGGGATGGAGGCCTGCTGACTAATTAGCGAAGGTTAGTAATTGGCCGATTAAATAACCAATAAAAAATTGGTGGGGGTGGTGGTGGAGGGACCTCAGGAAATGTTAGTTTTTTAAAATAATATTTTACACTTATTTTTAAATATATTTTTATTAACTTTGAAGTTTTTATAATTTTTTTAGATTTTTAGGAATTTATTTGTGTTCAAGGTCGTTCAATGTTACGGGCATAAGGTTAAGGTCAAGGTCATTGGTTGAGGTCACCTGAATCCAACATGGTGGTTGGGTGACGTCACTACATGGCGGACTGTAGGTTCGTGCTCCTGTACCCCACTCGCCATATCATTAAACTCGTATACATTCGCTGACTGGCTATGCGAGGCTCTGGGAACGGTGCAGGCCTTTGGCGCACACGGGGCCGCGGTAGCTGAGTGGTTAGACTTCTCGCCTCCCACCAAGGCGAACCGGATTCAATCCCAGGCCTGTTCATTCCGGATTTTCGCAAGTGGAAATCGTGCCGGACGATGCCTTTGGTCGGCGGGTTTTCTCGGGGATCTCCGGTTTCCCCCACCCTCACATCCCGGCGCTGCTCCATTCTCACGTCACTTCACCCTCATCGACTCTCAAGACCTTGACGTTAAGAGCCACCCAAATGCCTTCACTCGCTCACCCGGTGACGCCACTTGGTTGCAAGTGCGGCTGAAGTTCGCAAGTGTAGGCGGCTCTTTCAACTATGTCCTCTTAAGTACTTAGTCCGTAACATGAGCGTGTGCTGGGAAGGGACCCGCCGCGCGATATGTAAATGAAGACGAGGAAGATCTTCGAAGCAAGGGCGACTGCGGCTCGTGCATCAAGTTTCTGTTTAGCAAGTCAGATGCTGAACAGAAGATAAAACGCAAGCAGCTGCAAGAATTCCACACAAGTTGTTATAAGGAAAGTTGACTGAACTGAGGTTGGGTGGTCTTACCAGAGGGTTTTACCTCAGCGCACAACCGTGTACCTGCTTTTCACGCTAAGCGGAGCACATTCCAAATCCCTGCTTTAGGCTCCCACCTACCTGGAGATTTTTTCCGCGTTTGAGACAGAGAAGCGTGGGGGCGATAAGGGCGACACTGCCACACGCATTAAGTGCCCCATCGCCGCTAATCACAAGGCTCTGATCTGACGTGCAAGTGTTTTCGTCACACTGCGTGTACATATGGAACTTCCAGCGGTGACCCCATAATTTTATTGGAAAAGTCTGTACGAAGGTTCAATGCAGGGCACTTGAGTAGTTTTGTTTGTTTCTGACGCGTATATTTTGAGAAACAGCGCTTTGAAAAAAAAATCAATTTTAAGGCATTTTAAAGTACTGTGAAATGGCGTTCCTAATGTGCGTGACGTCTTGAGAGCTNCCTACCTGGAGATTTTTTCCGCGTTTGAGACAGAGAAGCGTGGGGGCGATAAGGGCGACACTGCCACACGCATTAAATGCCCCATCGCCGCTAATCACAAGGCTCTGATCTGACGTGCAAGTGTTTTCGTCACACTGCGTGTACATATGGAACTTCCAGCGGTGACCCTATAATTTTATTGATGGAAAGTCTGTATGAAGGTTCAATGCAGGGCACTTGAGTAGTTTTGTTTGTTTCTGACGCGTATATTTTGAGAAACAGCGCTTTGAAAAAAAAAATCAATTTTAAGGCATTTTAAAGTACTGTGAAATGGCGTTCCTAATGTGCGTGACGTCTTGAGAGCTCTCAACAGCCCTCGTCTGAAGTTGACGTTCTCTCCGTGGATCAGCACATTGTACGCACGTTTAATAGTTTCGTGGGAAAAAGAATACTTCTAACACACTGCAACGCAGTTCAAGCACCATGTAGGCGGAAGCCTTAAGATCTACTTGTGAGCACATAGTGTATTCTTCCACCATATGATAAATGAACATCGCCATGCGCCTGATCGCTTTGTTCATGCGTCGGTCATGTGAAATTATAGAATTATCAGAGACGTAGATATGTGTCCAATATGTTTATTCTTACAAGTATGAGTACATTTAAAAGAAGAAACAGAAAGCAAATTAAATCCCAATATTTACAAATAGTACCTTAAATTAAACGTTAGGACATGGAACTACTTTCCTTCCGTCGTTGCGTCATTACGCCCTTTAAAATATATGCAGGTAAGGGCAATAACATTTTAAGAGGTTGAATTCAAAAGTGTTGAATTAATCGTGAACACCGTATATTATAAGCAGAGGTACGTGAATATTAGCGGCCTCATTTGGCACCATCCTCACACTTCTACTTCCTACTCCGGCCATATTTTTTTTTTTCATTAGCTGCTGAGGCTTCTATTTTATTCAACTTGGTTGCACACAGTCCCATAATTTTTTCCTGATCATTACTGGGTGAAGATTTGAATAGGGCCTTCGTCAAAACCATTGTATTCCAACCACAAAAAAAGTTGAGTGGTTTGTCTTGGCGATTATTTTCTGCGATATCGTCGTTTGCGCCTATTCGCGTATCTCAGCAAATAAATGTTCTGGTAAATACAACATTTTTCCCAGAAAAGGTAAAAAAAAAAAAACAATTATGTATGCTTGTATCCTGTTACTTGTATCATATTAAGTGTATGTAGAGAAAAAAATTGGGTGATAATGGTAGAAAAAAAACGCATTTTTAAGACTTGCCTACGTAGCTTCTTTGAGCAGGAGGCGAAAAGTACAATTTCNGAATGGTAGAAAAAAAACGCATTTTTAAGACTTGCCTACGTAGCTTCCTTGAGCAGGAGGCGAAAAGTACAATTTCAGGGGCTTAGTTTAACCTGTAGGCTTTCATCGCGTGTAATAAAGTCCCACTGTTACAGATGTAATTTTCACAGCAACAGACCAGGACGGAAACACTGCACGCCTTGCGCGTAGGGGCGATGAGCTGCTACCCGTGCATGCTAGCATCACCCGTATCGTTCCCGCGCTTCTTCGCTTTGAATGCCCACGTGTATACTCCTCTTAAGAGCGAAGTCTTGAGCGCCGGGGATGGTTAAACGAAGTGGAGATGGAGCAGCGACGGAATGCAAGGCTCGCGGGAAACAGGAGATCCCCGGTATCGTCCGCCACGTATCCGGCGTGCGAATGAAAGCCCGGGTGGTCCCGCCGGGAAGCAAACACGGTTCGCTTTGGAGAGACGCGAGTAGTCTGATTTCTGCAGCACCTCGGTTACTTCCGGTGAAACATGAGCTGCCACATGTCTGAAGGATTATCGCACAGAATTTGAGTTTTTATTACTTGTCGATCTGTACACAGTTGTTTGATCACTGTGTGANAGAGTAACGCGATGCGGTCGGCAGCTAGATCGGTTACTGCTGCTACAAAGGCAGGTTATCAAGATTTAAGTGAGTTCGAAAGTGTTGTTATAGTCGCCGCACGAGAGATGGGACATAGCATCTCCGAGGCAGCGATAAAATTTGGATGTTCGCGTACGACCATTTCACGAGTGTACCGTGAATATCGGGAATCTGGTAAAACATCAAATCTTCGGCACTGCTGCGGCCGGAAAAAGATCGTGAACGAACGGGACAAACGGCAACTGACGAGAATCATTAAACGTGATAGACGTGCAACCCTTTCTCAAATTGGCGCAGATTCCAATGCCTCCTGCATACCTTCAGACATTAGTCGAGTCCATGCCACGTCGTCTTGCGGCACTTCTGCGTGCTCGCGGGGGCCCTACACGATATTAGGCAGGTGTACCAGTTTTTTTTTTTGGTAGCTCAGAAGTAGAAAGTCAGTTCGCCATTGTTCGTCCGGCTTCCCTCGTTGCGACTATCCACCAGCGGGCTACAACAAAGTATCGTGGCCTCGCGCCCTCGCGAGAGACAGCCCCCAACCACGCAGGGTGAACCTCCGACGGCTATTGTCGGAAACGCAAACGCGGCTCTGAAGCGCGGAAAAACGCCTCAGCCAATCAACTGCTCCCAGTGCAGACAATAGCGGACTTCCTAGTAGGTTTAGGGAACCCCGTTTATTGCACCTTGATTAAACTTTATACATGATTACATTCATATGATTATCTACCTACATAGCCAGAAGTTTCATTACAACCTTAACATTAATCATATTAATGCTTAATGTCTCTGTAAAGGACCGGGCTTGCCCAGCCTTATGGGCGTGTAGATTCTCCTCTCACACAGCTGCGAAAGCTGGCCTCATTTTCTTTCCGTCCCAAGAAAGTCACAAAGTGGCCCTTCACAAAAAATAGCGCGGATTGGCACTCATGACACCATCAAGTATGGCCTCTCTCTCTCTCTCTGCTTTCGGCGTGCTCTTTACTACAAAATATTAAAATTGAAACTATTTTCTCATCGTTATTACCAATACACGTATCGCACTATGATAATCATTACAGACAAATGAAAACTTGAATCAATTTTCTAGGACAATTCTAACAGAAAGTTATTTAAAATGGTATATTCTTCTTACTATAATACACAGGTAAAATTCAAAATGGCCTGTTACAACTGCACGCGGTTGTATTTGTCCGTAAAGTTTACGTAGCCTAGGAGCATTTCACATTATATATTTGTACCACTTAGTGTTCAACCTGTAGACAATATCTGTGACTTTTTTCTTCAGATAATTTTTTTTTTTTTTTTGGTGGCATGGTTTTTGCAAAATGACAAGCCAAAGTCAATGCAAAAATAAAATTAACCAAATNCTTGAATCAATTTTCTAGGACAATTCTAACAGAAAGTTATTTAAAATGGTATATTCTTCTTACTATAATACACAGGCAAAATTCAAAATGGCCTGTTACAACTGCACGCGGTTGTATTTGTCCGTAAAGTTTACGTAGCCTAGGAGCATTTCACGAGAGAATTTCAGCCTGAATGTCATCAAAACTAAGCAAACATTATATATTTGTACCGCTTAGTGTTCAACCTGTAGACATTATCTGTGACTTTTTTCTTCAGATAATTTTTTTTTTTTTTGGTGGCATGGTTTTTGCAAAATGACAAGCCAAAGTCAATGCAAAAATAAAATTAACCAAATNATTTTTTTTTTTTTTGGTGGCATGGTTTTTGCAAAATGACAAGCCAAAGTCAATGCAAAAATAAAATTAACCAAATTTTTTGGAGCAAATTTAACAAGAGCAACTGTAAGGTATGAGTTACCAAAGTAATTTTACAAAAATCCTGATGCAGCCGCAAAAACGAAAAATTTGCAGAAATGCTCTTATTTTTGGCCATTTTTTAAACTGCAAAAACACTTTCTCGTGCGGTTTTATAGACGTTTTGAAGTAGTCCTTGGCATTTTCTTCCAGGGTGAAATTCTTATTTGTGTACGTAAGTAAGTTTTCATTATTTGTACATTTCTAAAACAGTAAAATTGTGATTTCGACATGCGAAAAGCTCAGATACACTTTCGTGATTGGATAGTTTCCATGTTACGCGTCTTCAGGTGTATGCCTGCGACTCAAAGACGCACAGTATTGAAGTTATCTTATGCTGACTGGCCAATCAAGTAAGAGAAGAGCTTCCCAAAAATACACGCCACCATTAAGCAAAAGAGAACAGTTGGCATGCCTGTTCGGTATTGAGATCTAGCACGCGTGGGGAATATTTTCGCGAAATTCGGTTATCCCTACCCGTAAGCTTTCGCCACTTGTCGGGCCATGTGACTTGGTTGCGATTGGGAAGGTGGGGAGGAGGTGGGGAGAAAGGGAAAGGTGTACGTCATCGGGTCGGTTATGAATAGCGAAGGTTTGGTTCACCGACCGGACGACGTGTTCTGGGTAGCTTCAATCCACACGGGAAATCGGGTCGGCCCGGGAAAGTGCGTACGTGCGTGTAATCAAACGCGGAGAGGGATTTACGAGGTTACGAAGGCCACTGACAACAACTGACCTCCCGCCAACAATAAACGAGTTTTCGACAAACATTCGATTCCACCGGACTGCATTGCTTTTTCCAACTGCATGTTTTCGATCAGCATCACGCCTTCTCCCAAGTAGGTACGAGATAGTTCCGCGGGTTCAGCGAGCCGTAGGCTAGACTGCACAGTACTTGGTACGCTCGAGCCGCGGCTGTTTCTCCATTGACTGATGCGCCAGTGCGTAGCTATTTACAGCTCAGACCTGTTGTCACGGGATCCGGTCCTCGTCTACTTGCAGGTTTCTTATTGGCTCGCAGTCATCCAGGGCGTGCCTAATAAGCGGCGAGCCAATTGCACCAGTAGCTCAAATTCACGTGTGTTTGAAGTACAGCTTGTCCTCTAATCAAGTCGCGGATTTATCCCATCCCTACTGCCAAGTGCGTTTCTCATATCTGTGTGTGTGCGTGCGCGTGACGTGTCCAGAAACTCTGAAATACAAAGTATACGTATCACTCATGTGAATTCGAGCCTTGAATACGAGTGTGAGGTGAACTACGCACGAATTTGCGTGCGTAAAAACATTATTTACCATCTTGTGTATTACAAAGGCAACTTTTAAACAACTGAAGCTACCAAAAGATAAATTCAGGCAGTTGCCTTACAAGTAATCAATTTCTTCTTCATGTAAAATAACTTTAACATTTTTTTATTTGTGGTTGAAAAATTACCTGGCCGTAAAACTGTTTAGTGCTAATTTAACATCAGTCTAGCAATATTAAAAACTGCATTTGAGTTGCCAATTTTTCCCTGTCCATTAACACAACCACGGTAAAGTGATCACTTTTTAAGCCGCTGATTAACTTTTCCGTTCACAGAATTTCAATTTTGCGCTACTTTTTAAGATGAACATTGCCATTTGACTAATCAACACAGTCTAATAACTTCGTCACTCTAAAAAGTTTACGCCTGAGGCTGCAATAAAATTTAGTTATTAGTCACAGATAAACGTCTCATGTTGTGCCAACAGAATTAATGTTACTACAACAGTAATTTTTTGTTATCCGTGAGCCGTTAGTAACTAATGTTACTGTTAATGTAATATACTGATACTCTGTTAATGTAAATGTAACATTAAGCACTTTTGTAGCAACGGTACCTCGTTACCGTATTGTCAACACTGTGGTGCTTATGTTTCGGCAGAACCACTTTTGTGGTGAATTGATGTTAATATTTGTGTTAAAATTTTCTTGTATTTTCTTTGCTTTAGAAAACTTCCTCGTGTAAAATAAATTAAGAACAATTATTCTGTCACAGAGATAAATATTACCAACGAAGGAAAAAAATTACCACCGGGAGGTAACTCGAACCCGCGCCATGAATGCTTAACGTTCTCCACTTCACGAAGCCTAACGCCTTACAAACTGCTCCATTCAAACATGTCTAAACATTTTTTATATTGCCGGCATTCAGTACATTATTACGACAAAATCAGTTTTCTTTCGTTGTGTGGAAGCACTTTATGCTCTAGAAATATGTGCATATTTGGAACACGTGAACTGCTTTGCAAGGCTTGAGAGCTGGCCTAAGCCACATTTCGTTCTCATAGTATGCTGTTCAGTATTGGGGGTTAATTTTGCGAGGTTATCGCCGTTCACTATTATCTGCCATTTTACGTCAAGACGGCGTAAACTTGTGTTGGCTGGTTACTTGTCGCAGTAACACGAAATATTTTATTATTCGTGTTATTTTTAGCGTAATACAACGTTTGGTTGCGATAGCATTACTTAGAGGCTTTATTAACATTAATGCTTCAACAGTATATTTGAATTAAAGTAATATAAGACTTTGTAAACAGTTAACGTTATTAACTTTGTCACAACATTATTCATTATACTACAACGTAAACGTTTTAGAAAATTCCTTAAGAGTAATTTTTTGTTGAAAAAACATTAGACTTTTTCTGTGTGGTTATTGCCTGCTGAGAGAACCTAGAAAATTGCTCACTTTACCGTAAACAGCATATAGATCGTATCTTACTTTCATGTTGTACTACAGTGGTTTGGACTTGCCTCGAAGGGCGCTTCAACCATTAAATACAGGGAGAAATGTCATACCACATCACGTGCAACCAAGACGTAAAAGTAAGCCCCTCACCATTGTATAGGCTGTCCACGATAAACTAAGCCACTTTGGAAATCCCTGCTTCAGAACTACTTGTACACACATCTTGTATCCTTCCTCCATATGTAAAATAAATATTGCCTGGTGGTTTTATTCATGCCTCGGTCAAGTGAAACTGTGAAAATATTAGAAAAGTACATATTGAACGAATTTGCTCATTCTTACACTTACGTAAATTTAAAAAGAACATAAAGAGAAAGAAATAATTTCAATCATTTAGAAACGCTTTCCTAACGCTTACCTAACACTTACCTAACGCTTACCTAACACTTACCTAACGNATAAATAATTTCAATCATTTAGAAACGCTTTCCTAACACTTACCTAACGCTTACCTAACACTTACCTAACGCTTACCTAACACTTACCTAACACTTACCTAACACTTACCTAACACTTACCTAACACTTACCTAACACTTACCTAACACTTACCTAACACTTACCTAACACTTACCTAACACTTACCTAACACTTACCTAACACTTACCTAACACTTACCTAACACTTACCTAACACTTACCTAACACTTACCTAACACTTACCTAACACTTACCTAACACTTACCTAACACTTACCTAACACTTACCTAACACTTACCTAACACTTACCTAACACTTACCTAACACTTACCTAACACTTACCTAACACTTACCTAACACTTACCTAACACTTACCTAACACTTACCTAACACTTACCTAACACTTACCTAACACTTACCTAACACTTACCTAACACTTACCTAACACTTACCTAACACTTACCTAACACTTACCTAACACTTACCTAACACTTACCTAACACTTACCTAACACTTACCTAACACTTACCTAACACTTACCTAACACTTACCTAACACTTACCTAACACTTACCTAACACTTACCTAACACTTACCTAACACTTACCTAACACTTACCTAACACTTACCTAACACTTACCTAACACTTACCTAACACTTACCTAACACTTACCTAACACTTACCTAACACTTACCTAACACTTACCTAACACTTACCTAACACTTACCTAACACTTACCTAACACTTACCTAACACTTACCTAACACTTACCTAACACTTATAGTCCAACGTTAAACAAGCGACTACTTCCTTTCCGTCGTTACCAACTTTACTGTGCACTTGCCAGTCAGTGTGCCCGTTATAATATATACAAGGTAGGGGCAGTGACTTGATCATGTACGGAATCGTGATGTATAAGTTGGTGCCAAGATAATTCGCTCACATACCTCTAATTATCCTACTTATATTCCTTGTTAAAGTTCATGAACTAATGAGCAGGATTGGAATTTTTAATAGCTAAGCATTCTATGACCAATCTATTTTCTCATGCTTGTAGCCACGAACGTGTTATTTGATTCCGGCCCTACTCTTCTGCCTTGTTTGGCCCATATTGTATACTTTCACCATATGTAACATCAGCATTGCACTGGCCCTTTCACTGTATTCATGCGACAACCAAGTCAAATATTTGAAATTTTTAAGAATGCAAATATGTAAATAAGATGCAAATGTTTACTCTATTCTGCGTAGTAAAACAGACAGACAATATTTGCAATAAATTATGTGGCCACAAATGCAAACGTTACGCTTTGAATACTACGTTAAGAAAGAGACTAATTCTCGTACCTCATTGCCTACTTAAATGGGAGCACGCCAGTCACTATGTCCATTAGAATACATGTCGTTATAGGCTTTTAATTGAGCACTTTTAAAAATAACCTTTAAAAAATTGTTACTGCCCTTAACTGCGTATACAGTATTTTAACTGACACTGACTGGCATGCGCTAAAGTAAAGTTGGTAACGGAGGAAAGAAAGTAGTTCCGTAAGTACTGAAATTATTTCTTTTGCCTTCTGTTTTTAATGTATATATGTTTAAGAATCAGCAAATTTGTAAAATATTTTTTCCTAATAATTGTAGAGCTTTACTTAACTGACACGTGGAAAATGTGATCAGGCCCATGGTAATGTTGAATTTACATATGGTGAAAGAATACGCAGTGAGCATACAAGTAGACCTTAAGTAGTACTTTCAAGAGTGCTTATTTCAGTATGAAGAGCCTTACAGGGGTAGTGACATTTCTCAAACGTTGGTTCCAAAGGTGCTCAGTTTACCGTGAACCATGCATACCTGAGACTCGTTCGAGCTGGTCGGAGATGCTGCGCGTGTAGCGGGCGGCCGGTCTTCTAGGGGCGGCGGCCTGCTGGGGGCGGTAGTGCACCGTCACCCTCACGGGGGCGGCTACCACCCCCACCGGCGGCAGCTCCGCCAGCCTGTTCGCCATGCGCCCTGCAACATGCCACAAACACACCCTCTTAACACATCAACCTGCCACCTCACACATGCCACACACTACTAACTACCGCGCGACAATTTTATACGACTACAAACATTTTTCATGGTAACTACTAAAGGGTTAGAGTAGGACGCCATTTTGGATTTTTTTTGTTATCCCTAGACACTTTTATAATTCGCGTTATTATTTTGTGACAGGTTATATTTTAAGCACGTTTACTTTTCCGCAGCTGTTGTCATTGGACATTACTTTTTCGACGCGCTCTTGGAAACCCGACGACCACGAATAAACATTCCATACATGCGTACCCGAATCATGTGCGGTTTAGTCACAAGAGTAATGGCTTCATCCCTCGGCAGCAGCCAGTGAGCAAATTATGTCAGCTGGAGCATCCTCAGGACTCTCTTAAATCCAGCAGGAGAACCGACAATATCGCGAATTTCGCAGATCAGAAGTCATTACTAGAGGCACCCGTGTTTCGCGAAAAAACTTCACGACAAGTTGTGTTCCAAAACTCTTTAGTTCAGAACAACTTTCGTGATTCTATAATTTGAATTGGCACGCGTCGTATCTGTCTGTCCGCTGATCACGAATGGTCAGTGTTGGAGAAACTCAATTCTGATTTGCTCACTCATGTAACAGACCCTACTCACACAAATACACGTTGGCCAATAGTCAAATGAAGACTGCAAGCGTGCACATAGGTATTGACGTCTAGCCTACGTGTAAATATTTTTGTGAAAAACAGGTGGCCCTAGTCATTACTAGACACCTGAAAAATTCGTTGATTCACATCGAGACAAGTTGGAATTCACAAACTTGTACGTTCGTGTTACTCTTGCAATTGGTCGACGCGTTCTTCTGCACCTCCTGGAAATGAACGAGTCAATAACAAACATGCAATAAACTGTATGCCCAATCACCGCCTTATACTGTCACGACAAGCAACCAATGAACAGTTGATATCTGCATGAGTTAATATAGGACTGTGAAACCTAGCCAACAGGTCATTGAACTCGCAAATTTTTCAGGTCTCTAGTCATTACTCATGTTTCAGATTAATTTTTTAAAATGTGACCGTTAGAGGAAGGAACATTAAGTAATTAAATTTCGGAGAAAATTATCGTGTGATTTTTATACTACTATCACTTCTGTAGTCATTGTCAGAAGGTAATAAATAATTAATTCCTATTTATTCCAAAGCTACAGTAATGAATTCGGAAACTGATGGTACGTTACTTGCATTTACGGGCTAATGTTACCGTCATATATTAAGGGTTCATAAACTTATGTAGAAACCAGGATAACTTTATTTTGCCGGTACTTTCCGTAGTTTAGCGGGATATTTTGACAGCCCGTTCCACTGTACGTTCATTCCAAGGTTACGTCACGCAATTTGGTTTTGTACAACTATTCATTCTATGCCAGGAGCATGCCAGAGGGTTGCGAAGTACCTACCGGGCCTTGCAACAACACCTAGGGTTAGGCGTACGTGAATGTCCACTCGTTGCCAGCTGGGCTCGAGTCAGATAGACTTGGCAAGATTTCTACTCGGTCTGTTCCTAAGGCCCACAAAGCCTTCACTCTCGGCGTTTGTTTCACATGTGCAATCCTAATGTGTACAGCGGTCGTCACTCGACTTTTTTTTTTTTGTTACAACAACTCGTTGTCACAGAGTAGATAAGTACAGAGAAAAAATTGCGAGGTTTCTTTGATGTTGGCGTACCCGTTCTCTGGCTGGCTGTGCTTGGCTGTGAGAACGGATATCGTGTCTGATTGACTACTGCTTGCTTACAAAGGCACCCTATTGGTTGGATTGCCGGCTAGCTTGTAGGTTACCAGGCTCTGATTGATGAACGGCGTTCCGACATGTTGCCGGCTAGTGACGCCATTTTGCTGGCGTGTGGGGCTGTACATCGTGATGTAAGGGATTTTTTTCACCTCTGCGTACCCTGTACCATAAGACGCCATACCCAGAACATTGTCACGACCTACGTTGGGTATTTATTTCCTACTTCATTTCGCTGAAAGGAAAAGTAGACCGTGAACTGCTGCCGGGGCCAGTCACTTGTTTCTTTTTTGACTGTTGTTGGAGTGTGAAGAGGTTCCCCTCCTTCGTTGGGCCAATGACATTTCCCCGCATTCTTAATACCGATCGTTTTCATTCTTCTGACGACAATAACGCCGTATCAAATAAACATTAACCAATTATAAAGGATAAAAGACGCTTAACTCTTTAGTAAAATACGTCGGAACCAAAACTGCTGTGATTATTCACCGTCTCGTTTTATAGCATAATATTTAGTATTTGCGTTATTCTACACTGCGAAAAAAAACGAAGTGTGCAAACGGCAAAAACTTAGGCATATTTAGTTTTTAAAAAAAGCTCATCACTTGACAAAAAAAAAAATTCACCAATTTACATTTAATGGAAATTATACAACATATTTATGATGCAGAAAATTTTATAACATATTAACCCTTTCAGACTCACTTTAATTTACCCTTTCAAGCGTCTCAAACAAAAAAATTGTATGATGCGTGCTGTGTTTGAGTCGACAAAATCTCTTGTTTCATTCTTATAGCCAATGAGCTGTAAGCTATACGTTCGGCTACAATTCTATGAACCAGTTATGACCAAGTCCAGTAAGACGGTTTACGAATCATTTATCCACATGTAGGATCATTGGCGATTGAGTTTCGCAGTGTGCAGTACAGGTCAGAAATTACCTACGCCTGCGTAATATACACAACTGCGTACACTCGGTCCGAATGGGTTAATAACGTTAAACCTATAGCTAGGGCCAGTGACTTTCCACGTAAAAATCGCAGCACACAGTAGACTTCAATACTATATACACACCTCAGCTGTTGTTATACCTCCATTGGCTGCTGGTGCCGTGTCCGTCTTTGACCAAGCCACTCGGGACTAAGTAACTCCGGCACTGAACCTTCGTGATTCGTAAGCAAACGGTTAACACGGGACATAACATTTTTTAGCCAATCAAAGAAGCTGGACGACCCTACAGTTCTTTGGACCGTATCTTGTCTCGAAATATTTTCACGAAGTATCACTGCCCCTACCTATAGGAAAACTGGTTGCTGCATGCAGCAAAGTGCTCCCCATTGGCTGGCCTGCTGGTTGGTGAGTAGGCACCGGGCGATGATTGGCAAACTGCGTTCCTAACATTTGGCTCGTCAGTGACGCCATTTTGCTGGCGTGTGCGGCTGGAGTTCGCGGGATCCTTTACCTCTGTGTTCTTAAGAAACCTGCGACAGATTATTTGCCAGTGCGGTTCCGATTTCATTCACAGGTTCAAGCTCAAGTGTTGCAGTCATGTGACGTTTCGGTGTGTGCTGTACTTGTGAGTTTCTCGCAGCCAGAGAACAACGTTCTACGTGCTCGTTGATATAAGTATCAACCATTCATGAACTAGATGTGAAGTCACTTCCACAAAAAAAAAATACCCATGAGAAAGACGTTCAAAACACCCAGGCACTGATTTCTTGCTGTGCACAGTACTCACCATAAAAGCCCTTCACGTGCAACATGTTCTCGATGGCGGACATGACGGTTGAAGGGGTAGAAGAAAATAAAGGAATTAAATTAATTGCGGGGTAATTAACCCGTTAACCCTTTCAGTCAATAATAAATATATTATTTTAGGCGTTGCAACAAACAAATATTTTGTTCGGAACTGTACTGATATATAGAGACCCGGAAATTTCGCGGATTCATCTGAGGACAAGTTAAACTGCAGCCACGTGTACATATGTGTTGGTACATCCATTGGTAAATAGTTTGTTAGACACGCCCCAAACGACTTTCGGGCAATAGCGAACTTGCAAGGAAAATAAGAACCAAATCCCGTGCTACCTGGTCTGGAGTTAAACTGGAGCAACAGCCAATGAACTGCTAACTGATGCTCGAATGCACGAAGGATTGTGCAGTCTAGCTTGTTGCCGAATGAATCCGCGAAATTTTTCCGGGTCTCCACTGATATCCAGACGACGCTTTGTCTTACATCGGGACCAATAGAAAGCTATATGAGCTTTATGTTTCTAGAAGCAGTGGTTTGAAGCTACGGAACATAGTCACAGCAGCGAATGATATCTCCCACACGAAGATAAGCTCTCTGATTGGACGGTATTTTCTGCTCTGTACGGTTCAGACCATTCAAGCCACTTTGTATGCAACGTCCCAGATAGAGGACACTATGGCCCAAAAGGGTTAACGTATACATTAAGTTTTCATTTATGCTGCTGCAAAAGAAGGAATTTTTGGTCTGACGAGTACTACTTAACACCTAATAGCAACATACATAATGGAGCCTATGAGAAGCGTCACAGTATAGGCTGTGCACTGTAAAGTGAGCACTTTTGAGGCCCTAGTTACTTTTTCCTTCCAGCCATTTTTTATCCTTTAGCAACCTTTTTAAATAAATATTGCCATGTATGTAATAAAGACAGTGTGTTTATTACACATCAATCGAGGGTTAACGTCTAAGGGTAAAATAAAACATATTTATTGACTATTATTCCTAATGAGAGGGCTTTTAAAAGTGCTCACTTTACCATGAATAGCCTTTAGGTAGGTAAGATGTGGCTTACCGTCTCATCTACAACGAGGTCATTAGAGACAGAGCAAGGTACTTAGAGAAGGAAGGAACTGGAAAGGAATCGGCCATGGTTCGTAGTAAGGAACCATCCTAGCATTTGCCTGGAGTGATCTCGGGAAACCATGACAAACCGAAATAAGGATGGCTGGATTGGGATTCAAACCCTGGTCTTTCCGAATGCGAGTCCAAAAGTTAACCGCAGCGCCACCTTGCTCGGCAGGGAATGTTGAAGAACAAGGTTAGTCTAAAACTACCCAATGATTCACATCATACACAGCCCATCATATTCATAGCATCATGGTCATTCCCCTTTAATTCTAGAGTGCAGCGACCCGCAAAGCATTCCTGCTTAGCCAGTAACATGCACAACACGGCGATAATTCGTGTCCGTGAAAATCACCAGTGCACAGCTGGGCGGAGCACGATATTTTATCTCACACATTATCCTGCAAACTAGCTGCAAACAGTAACAAAACACTCAAGATGACACAAAATTCAGCACGCCGTAATACTATGGAGGCGTATCAATGCGTGACGAGAACACTCCTTCACAAGATCTCTATCATTGTCTCTTTGTAAATACATGCGCCTAGAAGGACCTTTAAGAGATTTAATAAAATAGTCGAACGTTGGTTTGTTTAAAGCGCCTTAGTCATTTGTGTTATATTCNTGGGTCTTCGCAACACCTTACCCTCCCACAATTCCTTTTTACTCTAGCTGCGACTTCTTAGCCACTGATAGATTTTAAATCATTTTATTAAACTGTCGGGCAAAAGTGATGGACTTGTTTGTATTTCCTGCACGATTCAACGACGTCAGTAATTGGAACGTGGGAGATAACGTACTGCTCATTACTGGGTATCGTGATGAAACTGCTATGCGTCCAAGACTCTTTATATAAGTACACTGATTCTGCGGTGAACTGCAGCTTCTTTCTGCAAGCTGCAGTGAACTGCAGCTGCCTTCACCGAGAGAAATGCTTACTCTAGCCAACAAAATACTTGTTTTTCATGGGGTTAAAAATATATTTATTTGTTGAGGAAACAAAACATGAAAAGTGACAAAATATATTTTGCCCATTTTAGAAAGTACAGACTTAAATAAACAAAACCTCTGTGTTGGTCCAAAAGAAACTAGACCGTCAACAAAACCAACTCTATGTATTTGTTTGTTCACTCATTTTATTGCCTTCGTTCACAGCTCGTGAGTTTGTTTGTATTTGTTGTGCCAAATTAGGGTAGCAACAGTGCTTGTTAGTGCATTTATCAATGCTTAATAACTAGAGACCTGAAAAATTCGCGTTTTCATTTCGGGAAAAGCTATAATTCAAATCCCCGTACGTCTGTATTGCTAATGCTATTGGTCCACCCATTAAATTACACCTGGACAACTCTGGGCCAATAATAAATACACAGTAAAATGCAGACCGAATCACCGTCTTCCGCTAATACAACAAGCAACCAATGAACAGTGATATCTGCATGATTTTGCATACGAAAATGGAGTATAGCCTACAGGTAATTGAACTCGCGAATTTTTCAGGTCTCTATTAATAACGGTATAAACATCCTAATAAAACAATTTCGACAGGAAACTAAATAGTAGAGCTGTAAAACTTTAAATATATATTGAAGCGTGTTTTCCAGTATTTTAAATATATGTTTTTAAGATAATTTCCATTTCACTAGTAGTCTTAGCCACTTTAGCTGAGATTCCTATCGCGCAGCGCTCGGACGCAAACGATCTGGGTTCAAACCCCGGTCGTGGCTCCTCTTTTATATTAGCCAAAACTGCGTAATGTGCGTAGAACCAAACAAACCTTTTAGTTGCACCAACCTTATTTTAGTTTGGGTCAGCCAAATAATAGCAATGAAATAATTTGGTTTCGACGACAAAATATTGCATTGCCCTTAATACAAATAATGAATTTTGTTACGCCAAACAAATTTCGTTAGACTAAACAAGACCTCTTTTTATCGGTGATTCCACAAACCAAGTAGCGGCAAAATGTCAATTCCTGAAACAGTGGAAATAATTTCCGTAGTTAAAATGTTGTGGTTGGTACATATAAAGTGAAGACGGAGACAAACTTTGTAAGAGTTTAACTACACCCACTACTATAGAAACACCAGTTCTGTTGACCTCTGTGTTCCTACCCGCCGCCCTCCTGCTGGCTTGTAACGCAGCGGAAACACTGGTTGCATACCGAGCAAAGTGGCTCAGCGGTAAACCACTCGACTCGCGTACTCGGGAGGACCCACGTTCGATTCCCACTCCGGCCATCACGATTTCGACGTTTCTCAGGGTTTTCCCGAGATCACTCGAGGCTAATATTGGAAAGGTTCTTTATTCAGGCTCTGGATGATTCCTTCCCATCCCCGAATGTCTAGTGTTCCCTTGCTAACTAAAGCCTTGTGGCTGTTTGGGAGCATCCAGAACGCAAAATAAAAATAACATATTTCATTACTGACTACATGTTTGTTAGTCAATCGAGTAATTGTGTCCCAATTTGAGCGGGCGTCCGGGTGATAAGAGTTTTTTTTAAGCATTATTACTTTTAATTAACTCAACCTTTTTTTTTTAAGTACTGTAGTGGTCTTTTAAGAACCTGATAGAAAATAATACAGGTTATATACAAGTATATAAGAGTTTGTGTGTATGTTCGCGTATTAACTTATTTCGGCAGGTTTTAACGCTTAAAGAGTAACCAATAAATCAAATATGAATTCATACCCATGCCTCGCCTGATACTCTAACCAAGGGAATTCCCCCCCCCCCC
>NQII01005226.1:136037-169495 GCA_002778355.1 Clitarchus hookeri | reverse complement strand
AATCGTCAGAAACTTCATTATGTTGTGGACAAAGCCAGTCCCACGGCATTTCAAGATAGGGATCACTCATAAAAATAGTTCCATGTCTTAATGTCGAATTAACAGTTTTAGGTAAACATGTTTGAATAGTGAAATGATTTCGTTAACCTTTCTCTTTTCTTAATGCTTATACGTGTAAAAATTACCAAATTGGTAAGATATCTACTTTTCTATTGCTTTTTATTTTATACGTGGCCTACGCACGAATAACGTTAACAGACACTCGGCAATGATAATGGAAGAATACACTGTGCGTACAAGTAGATCTTAATCAGGGCTTTCGAAAGTGCTCAGTTTGCCGTGAACAGCTTTATACTGTGNTACACTGTGCGTACAAGTAGATCTTAATCAGGGCTTTCGAAAGTGCTCAGTTTGCCGTGAACAGCTTTATACTGTGATTGTAGTACGCCTTTGCACGTGGCGGAATGATACAAACTAGGTAGAAAGTAGCTCGGCAGGGCTTGCCAAAGTGCTCGTCTAACCACGGAACCAGCGAACGCACTGCAGTCATTCACGCGGCGNAGTAGCTCGGCAGGGCTTGCCAAAGTGCTCGTCTAACCACGGAACCAGCGAACGCACTGCAGTCATTCACGCGGCGAAGCGCTTATTTCTACAAACGAGGCCACCGCGCCAGATGCGGAACTGCGTCTTCTAATGGCTGCGGCGTCGAAGAGAGTAGACAGCCGGGCAGCGCTCCGCTCGAAGCCGTATAAGCGCGGTACCAATTTGCAGCGTACAACTGACGGAGACGCCATTGGCTTACAAACTGCGAACCAATTGAAAAATAAATTCAGATGTGCATGCGTTTGAAGTCTAGTTTGTAATGAAATTAATTCGCGAAATGTCCAGGTCTCTACTAATGTGTTTTCTTACGTTTGGTTGTTCAATAGACACACACTTTCATATGTATAAAATATTTTTATNTTCTTACGTTTGGTTGTTCAATAGACACACACTTTCATATGTATAAAATATTTTTATAAGTTTGAATGTATGCTTACTGGATTAAATGTATGTTAGAGGAAGTGCAGAAACGTTTCAAAGCACTTGATTACATAAACGGGTTTCCCATCTCAATTTTTTCAACGTTTGTTTTGAAACTACAACTGGTAAAAAAAAAAAAGCAGTTCTATGACGGCGCACGCAGAGTGATCACTGCGCATCTGGCACGGGCACTCTACTCGATATTCCCGATACTGTGTGGCTGTTCAACCGACAGCACACCACTAATCAGACTACATGATATTTCGCTGAGCCAAAACGGTGCTGTGCAAACTGCAAGACGTGGGATTTAATCTGTAATCGAATTCATCGCCACGTACCCTCGTCCACTTGCCCTTGAACCTTTCGGTACTCACAATCCGCAACATTCACTTGATCCCTTCATGGCGATGTGTGTATTATTTCGAACGCCCATTTTAGTTTCCAACGTACACACGAAAAATACATTTATTAAACTAATTTTTTTATGTTGCTTTGGTTTGAGTACAAAAATCAGTGTCCAGCAAATGGCGAGAACCCAACGGCATTTTAAAACTGTTACAGACAATTGAATAACGAAACGTACGGTGTAACGCAAGTGCCGTTGGCTAAAGGGGCTAATCCGAGGGTGTTCACGTCCCTTTGGCTTGTATTCGAACAGCGCGACAAATTTACGTCACGACTTCGATGTACATACTTCTGAAGAAAAGGAAGCAAGCTATGGGCAATTGACAAGAGAATTCCAACACAGGACTTGTCTGACTGTCCACCTTTCAAAGACGAAAGGCGTAGTCATAGTAGATCCTAGTGCACGATTCCTAATTCTCTGCAAAATTCTTTATTTGAACGTACGCCTGTGGTAGGCCCGCTAGGGTCACGCTAATGCGAGCTACCGTGTTAGCTGAAATTACACGGTATTTGGAGTGACAGAACCTGCACTTTTTTCACAGCAAATTTTGTATTCACGTATGGGCAGCAAGTACTTAAAGCGAAGCTACCACTATTGCATCGAAAAAATTAATTCCTTGTCGTTGCCTTATACAAGCGTTTTTTTTTTCTTCTAATAATTCGTCTTATTATAGTTTTCGTGAAGAGTCCAGCATTTCGCCAGACTCTGTTTGTGCGAAAAAGCAGACAGCAATACAAAAATTGGATGTTCACGCTGAAGTGAGCACTTTTGAGGCCCTAGTTTTTTTTCCTATCAGCCATGTTTTATCTTTTCACCACATTTTAAAATTAATATTGGCATGTAAGTAATAAACGCAGTGTTTATATTTTACTGGACTCGGAAGTTAACGTCTATGGCTACAATGAAATATATTTATTGACTATTATTCTGCATGAGAGGGCTTCAAAAAGTGCTCTCTTTACCATGAATAACCTTACATGCATTCATTAACTTTTTGTTTCTGCAACTACAACTTGCAGGTTAACAATCAAAAATCGCAAGAGGAGCGATGACAGTTGTCGCGAAATTTTGTATCCAGAATACCCCGTCGTAGTTCAATAAGTTCATTAGGTACGAAATTGTGCCTCATGAAGTAAGGATTGTGTGTATCGGGTTTTATAAAACCTTGCAACACTTCACCGACCGCTACTGTACGTGGGGCCAAGGTAGAGTAGTAGCTAGAGTGCTCGCCTCCCACCAAGACGAACCGTGTTCGATTCCCGGCGAGGTCGCCCCCAGATTTTCCCACGTGAAAATCGTTCCGGACGATGCCGCTGGTCGGCGGATTTTCTCGGGATCTCCCATTTCCTCCGCTCTTGTATTCCGGCACTGCTCCATACTCAGGTGGCTTCACCCTCGTCGGCTTTCAAGACCTCGATGTTAAGAGCCGCCCAAACCTCTCCCCGCTTCTGTACGTCGTGACAAGCTTTTCGTACAAAACTTCCCAGCCTGCCTTGGCGCGATAACTCAACCGTGAAGTGCACTTGCGGTCAAGTTGAACTTGGCCGGCTTCTCAGAGAAACCTCGAATATAACAGGCTTCAAGGATAACTTCAAGAATAAGAACAATGTAAACCTTGCCAACATTGGCGTGCGTAGGGTTAGGTAATGTACGTTGCAAACCGCAAAATTAAGAATCATTTTAACGTGATCAAAAGCACAAAGTAAGAATATATTTAAACATATTCATCACAAATCGTCTACACCAAATGCAACCAAATTTTTTAGTTTATTTGTATCAAAAACGTACACGATCTTGTGAAAATACAACATTGGCAAGATTATTTTTTATTTTGCAGAATACACGATGCAATAGGGATGTGACTACCCCCGGTAAACACACCTGCGCACTACTATACTTACCTAATTATTCGTCTCCCGTGCATTCTGAATTTCTGTATAATTTATAAAATGACACTGTGTAGGCCTGACTACGTTTCATACCGTGGAATTAAATTAATAAATTACAGGACTTTGCACGTTCTTCCTCAGCTTCCTTAAATTTGTTCTGGAAAAACAACCATTACGTCTTTAATAAAGCATCTCTTACTCAACCAGTGTTCATCAGTCCCAGCTGAAGCGCTTGAGAATTATCGTTTCAAAGCACTCAACGTCAGCTCCAGAGATGGCAACTATCAGACAAATCATTATAGTAGATGTAACCTAAAGATCAAAACCATACAAGTCTTTTTAATATAGTGAATGGAGCCGGAAATGATATCATAAATATTTTTTTTTTTTTTGCTTATTAATCAGCAAAAATGTTTTATTTCTAATGAACGATAGATCGTAAAATCTTACACTAACTGAAACTGACATAAATATATTTGTTTCATAGCTAATAATACATACCACAAATATATAAGTTTTTATATATAAGTCCGTCCGCTGTGATATGAAGACTTCTAAAATGGGCTTTTGAGAAATAAACTCTGGCCATAATTGTATACATTGTATCAAAAGTACCCGCATTTTTTCAAAAATGGTTACAAGCACTATACAGCATCTTACTTGATTGAACTTGATAACACAGGACTAACAGTCAACTCCAATCATGCGGCTTCATGGAAGGGTTGGTAGTATAACTGTAATCTGTTCGCAGTATCTTCACACTTTTTCAATAAAACCATTGAAAAATCACCGTAGTATGACGTACTTGGCTGTTCCGTAAAATTGTATTTTATAACATGCGTTTTATACTACTTGTGTAAACATAAAATTATATTATTTTTGGATAAATTATACTTTCATATACACACACAAACATATATATATATATCTGTGCGTGTAGAGAAAATAGATGTGTTGGTAATACCTGGTAAGAAACTGTTCTCATGCAAAATATAACGTCAGTGCGTAGTCCCTTTGATGTAACTGCTTAGACTTGGTAAAGCTTTGTTTGCACTTGGCGGAAGAATAGCCTGACAGTAAAACTTAAACAGGATTTCAGGAAATTTGGAAGTAACCGTGAATGATCTATACAGAGGATCGACATTCATGATTTTATCAGCTCAGCAGAAAAACGCCCGTAGAAAGCAGTTATTATTATACATATCACAGCATACATGTATGTAAAACAGCACATAGCTACGTACGAAACTAGATAAAACGCTTCAGTTTTCTACGATAAAAGCCGCATGACGACAAAAAATGCGTATAACGGTGGACTCAACCATCCGTCGCATTTGTCAGTCACCATTCCGCCCGGTGGTCACGTGATCTTCAACCAATCGCAGGGCAACTTTTTTTCTATCCGCCAATCCGTCAAATATATCTCAAACTTTAACTTTCGGCGGACCGA
This sequence comes from Clitarchus hookeri, assembly GCA_002778355.1. Classification (NCBI taxonomy): domain Eukaryota; kingdom Metazoa; phylum Arthropoda; class Insecta; order Phasmatodea; family Phasmatidae; genus Clitarchus; species Clitarchus hookeri. The sequence goes on along the minus strand of NQII01005226.1, from coordinate 164,727 downwards.
CGGATGGGCCACTGCCTTCTGACGACATTCAGTAGACGCGAATACGCACTTTGAAATAAAATGTAAGACGGTGGATGTGTTTGTTTATTATATTGGTGATAAATTCAGGAATTTAAAACGTAAACAATAATTCAGTATACAATTTTATTACGTAAAAACATTATTTCCCCAAAATATTTCTCTCTTGAAAATGGATTTCCAGCCGAAATATACCTTCTACTAAAGAAAGATCGCGATGTTAAGTTGTCACGCTGAAATTTTGCCGGACAGAAGGATCGACGGACGACGGATTGTTGTGAGTCGCTGTCAACTGACGGACGAGAAAACAGACGGATGACTGACTGACGGACGGGCGACGGATGGTTGTGAGTCCAGCTTTATCTTCCTTAGTTACTGTGCGACAGATTACAAGGTTATAAAGTTGGCCTAAAATACTGTCTTAAATCTTTGACGTCGGACGATGTCCTCAGGCTCACTGAATAGAAAAATCGTTTAAGCAAACAAAACAGACTGCGATTAAAAATGTTACTTGTACCTATTCAGAAAGATTTTTCCAGAGATTCAAATCGCGCAGAATATCAACAGATTTTCTATGCTAAGTGGGGTACGATGTGGTCGGTGTACGGCACAGCACGGAGAGAAGTGTTTATGGTGGCGACACAAACACGTGCGCTGGTTCAAGGTCGCATCGCAGGCATATCAAGGCGCGTTAATATTAGATTATCTGCCCGCCGCAATACGCTATTTCCGTGCCGCGCGCCACCTACCTGCGCCGTCGCACACTACACACGCAGACACATACTTTCACTTTTGATACTCACCTCGGACTGTGTGGGTCGATGGAAGCCTCCGTCGTCTTCCCTTTCGTCGAAGGGGGCAAAGACACTTCAAGCGTGGCCAAGTGACTGTCCTCTCGGCAGCATCTTCCGGTTACCGCTCGTCAACTCCAGTTCCGGACAGTTCTCTGGCGGTGTTCCGAACAACACCTCTCACGCTCGTTTCTTCTTCCCCGAGAGAGAGCACTGCTTCCAGCTCCAGTATCACATGCCACGAGTCACCTCGGGGTTCACGTGGCGCTCGATAATCTCCGCAACACCGCGTCGAAGACGTGGCCGATAGAGCAGAAACACTTGCGTGACAGGTAGCAGCGACCCTGTTCGCGACACACACACGCCCTCCTATACGCACGACCCACACAGCTATCAGCTGACAGCCTGCAGCACCGACTGACGGCACACAACTCACGGCGCCTGCCCGTAAGAGCTAGGTTGGCAGCCGTGCGCCGCGTGTTTCTGTTCCCCCTCGCAGGACGGCGCCACGAGCGCTGCGCCTCGCGCGCTTTATTGACGAATCCGGCACGGCTGCCAACATCTGCCGCTCCCTCGCCAAGCCCCAGGTGCCACTGCTTGCAGCCCGCGGCAGGAAATTACCGCGGAAATCATTCGAAAACTGGATTTTGCGCTTATTGGGGGACGAAATAGTAAGTCCTCATGTTTTTATCTACTGTTATCAGACATTGTCGGACTACAGTCCTTTCACTGTTACTTCCAGCATTTCCGAAGCCCTGCTAAAGTTCTACTTCCACGATAAACCTCCGCCGCATGCAAACAATGCTTAACTAAGTCTGGAGAATTACACCAAAAGTACAACGCACCGTATTCGAGCGCACTCAGTGTAATGACATTTTGCATAAGAACTGCTTCTTGCTAGACATTGCCAACACACCTATTTTATCCCTTTTTTAATTTATATATCAGTTACAAATAAAATATTATAAAAATTCAATTTAATAAAAAAAATGATATAGTGTTATGTGTACAGAAAGTTTAAAATTTTGTGATACATGGCATATCTAGGAAAAAACCAAATGCGTCATACGTGGAGCGATTTTTTCAAAGATTTGATTTAAAAAAGTGTGAAGAAACGGTGAATATACTATATAGTGATATATCGACACCTTCTGTGTACGTACATTTATTGATATACCTGAGACACTATTTTTAATGGGATGGCTTATAAAATGATGGAGTCTGCATACAGAAACAATAAGCAGACGAAGTAATGTTTCGGCACAAAGTTAAGGTTTTCGAGAAGGAACATACTTATTATAGTATTTCTAGAAGAAATTAAATTCCAGCGCCGTCAGTTCACTCAGTTATTTGATTGTGCACAAGGAGTGGTATGAGAAAGGGGGGAGCGGAATTATGAAAGCGCATGTGAAGCGTCACCACTATGTGAGTCTTGAAGTGGGAATAATGCCTAACGGTAAGATATTTAAACACACATAACGACGATTATTTTTAAATTGTGAGAAGAAGTTGCTTTGACTCAACTTCATATAACTCCACCATACCAAGTTAAACTACAGTTTAGTAATGGTTATGTAAACAGTTTTCGAAGCACTGGTTACAATCTATTTTTAGTTTATTTCGTATCCTCCTGTAATGTGTAAATATGCACATTGTTATAAACTCAATGATTACATTTCAAAGCTGAAGAATTAATTATGTGTTTATGCAGTAAAAATGCGAAATTCAATAACTACTGCGACCCACAATTTCAAAAATTTAGTATATGCCATTTCATGACGATATGTTATGTATGATGTGTTTTACATTTAGGCAATTATGTCGGTATTGTGTGGTCTACGCTTCAGATGTTAGAAGTAAATAAATACAATTTTTGTAAGTTCGATTGAAAATTTCACAAAAAGGGCATACACCAGTCAGTTTAGCATTGATCTCCTTTGGTTATAAACAACTTTATAGCTATTGATAACTTAGATGGAGACACATGAACAACTGATATCGAAGACGGTGGAATTCAAGTAACGCTAATGCTAAATCACAAAAACCAATATTGTTCTATTGCTACCGATTCCTCTGCCATATCATTAAATTTTAGGTATCTGAAAACTAGTTAAGCTTATTATAATTCCAATTTATTACATTATGCCTTACAAATTAACGTTACGAACCACTATGGTTTTTGGTATTCCGTGGGTAGACGATGATTTGACACACTCACAAACACTTTTTTTTCCCCTAAATCGCAATCACAGTCCATTTTAAGTTGTCAAAAAGAAACAAATAACATTTTTATACATATTTGCACTCTATTTTCCCAAACGATAACCTCGGATCTTGACAGTCAGAGTTTATTTTCTGTTTGCCTTTCTATAAATCCGAACTTCAACAATTAGCACACACCACCTTTTAAGAAATGGCAATACTTCAAACATCCAGCACTGCTAAAATTGAAAAGTCACGTACGTTTATAAAATACAAATAAATCGCAAAACAAAATTCTTTGATTAAGCATGGGAGGCAATCGGTTAGGTGGTGAAATACGGAAATTTTTCTTCCTTCTGATCAAATACAGGGGAAATACAACTTTGTTTCCTACTTCATAAACGGCAAGCACAGAAAATCAAATATTACTTTACACTAATTTTCGTGAATCCAAGGAAAGTCGTGTAAAACATACGGAAAGTCCATTGCTAAAAAAAAGCAGTGCACTTAATTCTACGAAAATTTCTGGATACACTATTGTTACTGCTTTTACGTAATGTCATGGATTTTTTTTCTAACAGTGTAGTTTCAGTACCTGTCCAATAGGGTTCTCTTTCAGTTTCATTTCATACATCCAAGTGTAAGTTCTTATCCCTTGCAATAAAGTTTTCCCTCTTCCTCAAACGCCTGTTTCAATTTGTCCCACATAATTGACTCAGCAACCCTGTCCTCGTACACACGTACCATTACACACACACACACACACACACATAACTTTTGCCACACTTGTTAAGAAATATTTAATCTGATTTTGAGCCCTATAATTGATACTGTGCTAATATTCAGTTACAACTACACCACTGGCCATTAAAATTNATTTACTCTGATTTTGAGCCCTATAATTGATACTGTGCTAATATTCAGTTACAACTACACCGCTGGCCATTAAAATTGCAACACCAAGAAGGATAGAAGCTATAACAACCGTATTAATTGGGCAGCATGCTCATCATACACAAGTGATATGAATACTCTCGCAGCTCGGTATTATTTACATACAAAGGGAATCTAGCACTATGTGGCCCTACGATGGGCAGACATAACCACTGCTAAACGACACGGCATTGAGAGGAAGCGACTTTGGATGTCTGTCTGTGGTATCTCCGACCATGCTGCTTCGATGCGTGCCAAAAATGCATCAGTTGTGGCCGCAGGTGTCCTGTGGCATACCAGTAGTCGTCCGACCATTGACCACGCTTTTCGATGGGCGAGAGATCTGGTGAACGCACAGACCAAGGGAACATTGTGACATGGTGGCCATCCAGGAACCGTCGGACGATGTGTGCCACATGAGGTCGCGTATTGTCCAGGCCGTACAGGGTCTCAGGCTGGCCATGAAGACAGGGGACAACCACATGTTCCGACACCTTCACGATGTAATGGTTACTAGTCAACGCACCAGCGTTGTGGACTAGGCGCGAACGGGACTGGAATCCGATGGCGCTCATTGCCATAAGTAAATGCGCTGGAACGGTATGACGGTGCATAATACAGGACTCGGCCAAGCGTGCGTCGCGGTGCCACCAGACACGAATGCGATCATCTTGGCGCTGCAAGCAGAAGCGGGGTTCATCGGAGAAGACGATGGCATTTATCTTTCGAGGTCCGATGCTTTACGCACGACTGCAGCCGCATGTGCCTGTGGCGAGCAGTCAGTGGCAGCCGCACTAATGGACGCGTGTATGCGGACACAGATTGATGTGCCACATGCCTGAACTCCTGAGATGTGTTTGATGTGGCTGTACGGCCGGTAATCGCCATGCGCACCAGATGTCTGCCTTCGGCTCGTTGGTACGACGGGGTCATTGGCTTACTTTACGTCGCTCAGCTCGTCCCTTCTCGACCCACTCATCCCATAGCCACTTCACTGTTGTTGCATTTATTCCAACATGAGGCCCAATTTCACACGGTAGGATAATCTACAATCCCAATAGGCCACGATTCTCTCGAGGTCAAAGGTGGAATCCTGTTCTTACGGTTGTTGTGTTATTCAACGCAGCAAACTCATTCCGACAGTGCAAACGAACGATGGCGAAACACAATGCCACTGCCTCTTGGAGACTCCCCGACCTCCACTTATATACCACTTATCAGTGTCACCATTGGCGCACATGCTGAGTTCACACGACTGAACCACTAATCACATCATTGCCCTGCCCTACTCTACGCATTCCCCCAATGTGGGGTCCTTCAGACACTTCCTTATTGATGCTGCAATTTTAATGGCCAGCAGTGTATAAATTATGAATTTAACCTAACAATTCTTGCTTCTTATTACACCGTTTAAAAACACAGAACAATACTTGTTTATAATACACAAAATTCTCGTTACATTTATGCAGTTTCGAGTTGAAAAAATCTAATTTTTGAAAAGTTAGTGTTCAGTGGTTAAATATTGAACCTGGCTACTTTATCAATGTTACATTGAACAGCATGGTTTTTAATGTGTTACTCACTGCTTCTGACCACAGAATAAAACTTTTCTTGATGTCTCAGGCACTAAAGAAAAAGCATCATATCAGCAATCAGATTTCACGTTCAGGCCTCTTAATCTCTTTGACGACTCTGTTGTTAAACTATCACATGTAGCACTCCTTCGAAACCAGGTACGAATGCACTCCTCACAGTAGGACAAGAAATAGTTTAAATGTCTCCGATGGGTAAAAGTAATCATTAGGGACACCCGATTTTTGCGGGATTATTTTCTGTCTGGTTTGGGGTCGCGGTGGCTGAGAGGTAAGACTGCTCGCCTCACACCAAAGCGAACAGGCTTCAATCCCCGGCCGGGTCACTTCCGGATTTTCGCAAGTGCGAATCATGACGGTCGATGGCGCTGGTTGACGGGTTTTCTTGGGGATCTCCCGTTTCCCCCACTCTTGCATTCCGGTGCTGCTCCATTATCACCTCATTTCACCCTCATCGGCTCTCAAAACCTCGTTGTTAAGAGCCATCCAAATCTCTCAACTCAACGCCTGTCTGGTTATATTTGAAAACACTTTACTCTGGTCCACATTCATGATTAGATAATTTAAAATGCTACACGCTTCTTAAGTGTCTGCCCACGAATCACAGGCGTTTAGTACCCGGGTAACCTAATTCTGATTGGCCCATTCGAATTCCATGACGTCTTCTCACAAAAGCACGCAGCCAATAACCAAGAGAAAACTACAGGTTTCCACCAGGATATTGAAGTCTAGCTTGATTTTGGTGAAGTAATGATTTATTAAACTAACAATTTAGTTTAGACGTATTTTTCGGAGTGCAAAGCAAAATAAATGTAGTTCATTCACGGTTACTTCCAAAGTCTTGCCAAAATCTACTTCCACTATATTACTCCGCCTCATGCAAACAAAGATGAACTAAGTCTAGAAAATTACAGCAAAGGGACAGCGCACCGGACTCATGCGCACTCACTTTAATAGTATTTTGCGTAAGAACTATTTATTACTAGGTATTACCAACACACGTATTTTCTTCCTATTTTTATTCTTATTTATTATAATTGAAATATTATGACTTACAGATACATTATAAGTAAAAGCTCATTTAAACTAAAAAGAATGTACTTTTACGTTTATACGAGTATAAAAAGCTTATAATACGCGACATATTTAGGATGCAATCAAACACGCCACACATAGGATAATTTTTTACATGTGTGATTCAAAAAGTGTAAGAAAACCCCGAATAGTCTATAGGTACCTAAGGATTGTTACCAACTATAATCTTCGAGTGAGTAAAAAAAATTACGTATAAACTTTTTTCCCTGCAATCACTTTAGCTGAAGGCCTTACGCAAAAGACACGAGAAAAAAAACCTCGATTTCGTACACGTCTGTGAAGGATGCTTCTTACATGACACGTACACTTAGACCATAAAACGTGCCGTAAAGAACGCATACTTTTATTCTAAGACGTTTTTCACCGTGAACAGAGTCTCTACGACATGCGTTACTGTTGTGTCGCTTGCAAACACTGCTGCTACCAGCACAGTTTAGGCATTTCTTTATTTTATTCCCTTTTATCACATCTTCGAGTTTGTCCAGCTAATTTTAGAACATCCTGTCTGTTTCAAATGCATATAAAACAGTTTGTTGATGGATGTTGCCTTTCAAGGTACGGAAGTTACTCAGGCTTCGTCTATATACACTGAAGAGCCAAACAAACTGGTATAGGCGTGCCTACGCAAATAACAGATGTATGGAACCAATCAGAGTAACGCGATGCGGTCGGCAGCTAGATCGATTACTGCTGCTACAATGGCAGATTATCAAGATTTAAGTGAGTTTGAACGCGGTGTTATAGTCGGCGCACGAGAGATGGGACATAGCATCTCCGAGGTAGCGATAACATTTAGATGTTCGCGTACGACCATTTCACGAGTGTACCGTGAATATTGGGAATCCGGCAAAACATCACATCTTTGACATTGCTGTGACCGGAAAAAGATTGTGAAAGAACGGGACAAATGATGACTGACGAGAATCATTAAACGTGACAGACGTACAACCCTTTCTTAAATTGGCACATATTGGATTTGTGGACTGCCCTGCAGGATTCATGGTGTGAATTACCTCCTGCATACCTTCAGACATTAGTCGAGTCCATGCCACGTCGTCTTGCGGAACTTCTGCGTGATCGAGGGGGCCCTACACGATATTAGGCAGGTGTACCAGTTTTTTTTTTTTTGGCTCTTCAGTGTATATTAAAGGGAAAACTGACTGACTGACTGCCATATCAACGCTCAGCCTCAACCATTAATCATAGAAACATGAAATTTGAAGGAAACATTCATTACTTAATGTGGGCAGCTACTAAGTAGGAATTTTCAAAAAATTAAGCTCTAAAAGGGTGAAATTGAGGTTCAAGATCTGTATAGAGAAAAAATATTAGTTGGTCATTTGAAGCAACCAAAACTCTGTAATGGCTCAAGGCTCAAGTCAAAGTTATTTTGAGTATTTAACTGTTTTAGGTGTGTTTGTGCCCCGTATTCCATTGATTGCCAATTATCTTCTTTTTGAATTAAAGAGACTGCAGTTTTCCCTCAGAGTGCGCTTCCCGATGACGGTAAGTAAGTCGCGGGGGCAAACTCTCAAATTCGCAGGAGTTGACTTGAGGCAGGACTGTTTCTCCCGCGGTCAGTTTTACATGGCGTGCTCGCGTGTAAGCTCACCCCTCAACCTGGTAGTTTTGGTGTTAACCTCTAAAATGGCAAAGAACATTGTTTACAAAGAAGTATTGTAAAAACCCTAACTTATACTTTGACATGGCCGTTTACTTATAACAACTCCAAACTTAACAGCTTCAGTTGTCTTATTTTTAGACTTGCATTTCATTCCACTTTCTATTTTAAAATACGTATTATATTTTAAAGACATACATACTACTTAAAAAAATATTGTAACGAAAACACGAAATCCACGCGGACAAAGTCACGGGCTAAAACTTGTTCCTAATAAAATTCAAAATATATGTATTACGATTTTAAAGAAATAAATACTGTCATCACTTCCGTATGCCAGCAGTTTTTCGAAGCAACTAGGTATTCCGTTTCTAATTATCAACTATAAAATATAGCTATTATATGTTTTATCGATTGCTGCAATTTATTACACTTAATCGCGTACACTGATTCATAGACCTAGCCTTACTTTGCGAGTATTTTTCAGTAACTTACGAAATATTGCTTCGTTATTTTAGAAGATTCATTCCCGCAATAGCGTTCACGTATCTTTGTATTCATCACTATGACCAACTCGTTACTTCCTTTCATAAATTTGTGGTACCAATTCACATAGTTTCGCTATAAAATGCCAACACTGGGTTACAATTTTTATTGCGGTTCAACTTCATTTGGAGTTACGAGAAGAAAACGCCTCAAATCAAATTAGTCTGCACACCCAAGACGAAAACATGGTTGTTTATTCGGGTTATTTGGAATATTTACGTTTGTTAGTTTAGATTAGTTTAAACTGTAAAATTCCTTAATTGCCTTGTATTGTAAGTTTAATTTTGTTTAGACTTTAAGAACACTTCCACGTACTAGTCTAGTGAAATGAAATGAAATGGACCTGTTAGGTTGAGATACGACGTCGAAAAATAATCGGGTTGGGGAGTAAGGATATCTGATTTTATTGTATTCATGTGTGTATTAAAATATTACAGAAAAATCTGTTTCAGCCACTGAAATAATTACTTGTATGAAGCCAAACAAATATGTACTTGCTCTTTCAAAGCACTTTCGTGGCTAAAAAATTAAAAATGAAACCAAATATATTTTGTTCCTGTAACAAAATGCGCGTTTCAGTTGACGAAACCCTTTTTTTTTTTTGGTCAAAAAACTTAGCCTCGTTGGTTGACCTAACTCTGCATAATTGTTTGGCCATATGCGAACAAGTATTTTACTGGTTGAACCAAACATTTGTGTTAGTGTACGACATATATTGTTGAGGTTTAATGAATAAAGGCCTTTTAATAAACGAAATGTTTTATTATACTTTAACAGCAAAACTGATACAACAATGTTGACCGTTATATATTTATCAACTAGAAAAGAAAAAAACAAAACACTACACAGTGTTACCAACAACTTAAAACTGAAGTTACCAAATAATAATTATTACATTGCNAATTATCAACTATAAAATATAGCTATTATATGTTTTATCGATTGCTGCAATTTATTACACTTAATCGCGTACACTGCTTCATAGACCTAGCCTTACTTTGCGAGTATTTTTCAGTAACTTACGAAATATTGCTTCGTTATTTTAGAAGATTCATTCCCGCAATAGCGTTCACGTATCTTTGTATTCATCACTATGACCAACTCGTTACTTCCTTTCATAAATTTGTGGTACCAATTCACATAGTTTCGCTATAAAATGCCAACACTGGGTTACAATTTTTATTGCGGTTCAACTTCATTTGGAGTTACGAGAAGAAAACGCCTCAAATCAAATTAGTCTGCACACCCAAGACGAAAACATGGTTGTTTATGCGGGTTATTTGGAATATTTACGTTTGTTAGTTTAGATGAGTTTAAACTGTAAAATTCCTTAATTGCCTTGTATTGTAAGTTTAATTTTGTTTAGACTTTAAGAACACTTCCACGTAATAGTCTAGTGAAATGAAATGAAATGGACCTGTTAGGTTGAGATACGACGTCGAAAAATAATCGGGTTGGGGAGTAAGGATATCTGATTTTATTGTATTCATGTGTGTATTAAAATATTACAGAAAAATCTGTTTCAGCCACTGAAATAATTACTTGTATGAAGCCAAACAAATATGTACTTGCTCTTTCAAAGCACTTTCGTGGCTAAAAAATTAAAAATGAAACCAAATATATTTTGTTCCTGTAACAAAATGCGCGTTTCAGTTGACGAAACCCTTTTTCTTTTTTGGTCAAAAAACTTAGCCTCGTTGGTTGACCTAACTCTGCATAATTGTTTGGCCATATGCGAACAAGTATTTGACTGGTTGAACCAAACATTTGTGTTAGTGTACGACATATATGATTAACGTATGATGAAAATTATCTTATTTTCAAAGTTCAGGCACATTAAGGATTAGTTAAATTCTGACTCTTAAAACACGTTCTCCAAAGAAACGCGTTTGAAAAATAGATTTTATACAATCGATTTTTTATCTGCTGATCACTGCATTTTAGGGCCGCGGAGATCAGAAATGTCTTGGATGCATGGTGAGAAAAAGATTAATGGCATGTTAGTAAAAAGGGTTGGTACTTTAAGCTTAAACTACGTGTCATTTTGTGGTAATCTTTGAAGAAGCTAACGATTATTTCTTATCAACTACATAACATGAAATGGAACTTGAGTTATATTTACATGGATAATTTATGAGAGTTTCGAATGTTTGCCTATTCCAAAGAAGTGTTGTTACTGAGAAGTTGAACGAAGTTGCTAATGCTTTCGTTCGACAAGACTAAGATTGATCGCCAACTACAAAAGTCGTAAATGTGTGTTTTTTTTTTAATTTTACACCGTTGAAAGAGGCATGTAATTATTTAATTAATGCTCTTACATCTTATTACTTACTCGTATTTCTTCACTATTTCTGGTTAATTAACAAACACAGTTTTCAATAACGCATATATATATATATATATATATATATATAGACTTATAACTCATTCATAGTTTTTTTCATTTTGTTTAATTTATCTCAACATGACCATATCGAAAAATCGTACATGTGTACGTATCTGGAAACATACAGCTCGCTTCAACAAAAATTGACCTTTTGAGCATAACATAGTAATATAATTATCTATCACTTAATTAATTAAAGTTNAGCTCGCTTCAACAAAAATTGACCTTTTGAGCATAACATAGTAATATAATTATCTATCACTTAATTAATTAAAGTTGCAATAAAAACAAATTAACAGAAAAAACAAGAAAAACCTGTGGAACAGATACATTTAGGTGAATATCTTAATATTATAAAGATCCATATATAATATTTATAATATGTAAAAATAATTCTTAAATATTACTTATCTAAATGAAAACTGTTACAATTTTATTAGTCATGTTTACAGTCATGTTTACAGTATTTGCTGATATTTAAAAATAAATGTTACCTACCGATATTAACATGTTTATTGATTTGTAGTAAACACGTCGTAAAGTACAATTAAATATATGCTTAATAAAACAAGCAGAGATTCAAAAGACATCATAATAATAGCACTTCCATATTTTATACGAAAAAATTGGTTTCAAAAATTTTTTCTCACCGGTGGGGATTTATCTTCCCAATATTTAGCTTACATGTCTGTAATAGTCGGTAAGTTTTCTTGAAAAATAACGCACTTACAAAGCTATGCCAGAGGAATGAACTGATACCATACTAATAACGTTAGCACTGAAACCATGAATAAACAATTTTTTCACAATGTCCAATTTTTAAGTTGGTTCCAACAATAATTACTTCTACTACTTTAGCTTTGTTAGTTGCCTATTTTACCTACTGTTGCTAAATGTTCTGAGGCATGAGAATCTATGTGAAAGTACTATTATGCTCAATGAAACATTAATGAGACCTGTACAAACACATATATGTTCATAGCAGAAAATTCTGCTTAAATGCTTAGTTCTTAATACCAGTTTCCTAATTTTATGAACACACACATCGAAATTGATACGTACAGGTAGTTATGGTTAGTTTTCTACAAGAACAGCGATTTTGACATCTAGTATCATCCTTTGGCGAAAGCAGTAACTGCCGGAATATCAAAGGCGCACTTACGGTACTGGAACAAGATATACGCCAATTTGTGAATGGACCAACAAATGGGTTCGGGCCGACCTCCCGTGGCGCAGTCGGTTGGTGCGTTGCCGGTCTGCGGTGAGGGAGGTTCTGGGTTCGAATACAGGGCAAGGCACGGGCGTTAGTTTAAGTTAGGTCATAAGTTAATTTGTGAGCCGCCCTCTGATAAGCATTCAGGCATAACACCGGAGGACGTCAATAAAAAACGTGTTCGGTGTAAGTAATACTCGACAAGTTTTTTTGTTCCTCTCTCGTTGAAGTGACCGTGTTGTGTCCCTCCAGCTTGCTCGACTAGTCGTAGATTCTCGGTTGAACTTTTCCAAATAAGGACGACTCACCTTCACAGAGAGAAACTAAGTATTTTATGTTCCGGCACGAAGAGTCGTGTTCCGGAAACATCCACGGACACGCAGCACATACCCTTTGAGGAATTCCGAACCGGGTCTAGCAGGCAACTAAAAGTGATGTACAACTCACATAAAGTGTTTACTTTTTCTGAGAGGAAGGGGGACTCCTTGCATTTAAGAACTGACTTCAGTTGCCCAGTTGTATACCGCCAACATTCTCCATAGATAAAAATCAGTTACAGCCACTTTAGAAATACAGGAAATATGTCCCACAATTCAACTGGGGGAAGTTCCGAACGTGAAACACTTGTACAGACATGTTACATTGATAATTGGAACTCAGGTTATTATTTGTGGAATATAATTTTTTAAGTATCGATATCTGCAAAGTATATTGTCTTAGTAACGTAAAAGTGTGTCGAAAAATTCCACGAGTGATTTTATGTTGTGTCTAGTATACAACGTGTTTCTAAAACACGTGACCAAACTGTGCCAAGAGATTGCTGACGCGACAAGACGATATTTGAAATATGACACCCATAGTCCTTTTCAAATAATAAGGGCTGTAGAAGCCCTTAAAGACGGTGCCCGAAAAGCATACTATGTGAGAAGTAGTATGATTTGGTATGTCCGAGCACACATGGCATCATGCAAAGGCCAGAAGCCTAGTCCGCCATCTAGGATCCGCCATCTGGGATGATCTTTGACCTTGACATTGACCTCAAAATTTCCCTTTTTTTCCCTAAAAAGCAGCCAAAATCGCCAGAATATCTATGAAAATTTCCCTTTTTCCATAAAACTTACTACAAAATATATTTAGCACAATCCGGCTGGGCACTTGCGCACTCCGGTGGCATCCGGCAAAAATTGTGAAAACAATTTACAAGCACACTCTGTCATTCCATGCCAGCACCATCCACCTTGTCTGAAGAATGTTCGAGTTCATTGCCCGCCATCATGGAAAGCATCAAAACTGTCATCTTGAGAGCCAGTATGCCGCCATCATGTTTCTTGAATTATACGGTCCACGCTCTGTTGTTCCATGCGGCCATCTTGTTTCTAGAAATTACCAGTTCTTGATCTGTCATTCTTTCACGTGCCATCTGGCAGAGGACTAGCCGCCATCTTCATTCCATGCTGCTATTTTGTTTCTACAATGTTCCAGTTCAGGCTCTATCATTCTATTTTATGCTCTGTCATTCCATTCTACCACCTTTTTTATCAATGATCCATCTCATGCTCTGTTATTCCACTTCGACATCATGATTCTAGACATGAAATGGGTGCCAGTAATGGTCTAAATAATATATATATAAATAAACTGTTGACTTATACGACAGTCATGTTGACAAGCCACTGAAAATGCATAGTTTTAGAAATAAAAGGCTTACTTTTAAACTTACAGACAAAAGTGTATTGAGCGATCTCTCTATGGATTCGCATTTTCAAAAAATAATTTTATTATGATGTAACAGCCATCAATTATACAAAAAAGAATCTAAAAAAAAAGTTATGTATTTAATATAATATATAATATTTCACTTTGAAAACTTACAGAAAAGATTATCTGCGGATTCGTATTTCCAAGACAGATTTGTAGTATATGATACCCCAACCATAGATTATGAAAAGCATAATTTTATAAATGAAAGTCATGTATTTCAATAAATACATATTTATTTAACTTTTAAATTATTTTATCGAGCAGCATGTTTACTGATTCGTAATTTCAAAGAGAAATCGAACATTATGTCACAAAAAGTGATTATGAGGCAATGACCTGCTACCTTATTGAATTTTATAAGTATATAATTGTGTACGTAAATATACCAAGTGTTATATATTTTCTGGCTCGTATTTTTGAGTCGAATGCTAATGTGAAACCATAAAATTTTATTATTCGCATGTATTCGATAAAACATTGACTTAAGTAGGCATGGGAATTTATCTTAGGTTTTTAAAGTAATTATATAACGAGCCCGAGCCACAAATACAGGACAGTGGTTGCCTTGCCTCAGATAGTGTTTTAAGTGCATATGCCTATATAAGACAACTACGAACTTAGAGACACAGTTGGACATCAATCAACGACTACCGGAGTTAAGCCCATGGAAATTGGAACGTATCACACCAGTGGAAGTCTATCCACCATGAAAAATGTATTATTCCTTAAGCCTTTTTTATGAGCATAAATGGCCACCATTTACCAACCCTCGATGTTATAGTCACAAAATTCATATTATAGGTTTCACCCATGACCTAGATCAAAGCCATATAGTCAATTTGTTCGAATACCTTGTTGGGTACCTAAATATTTATAACTAAAAGTTATATGTACTTAAATTTTAAGTTTTAAAACTTAGAGACGTAATATAATGTGTTGCTTGTCTACAGTTGTGTATTTTAAAGGCGAATTCAACTGTGATATTAGAAACAGCTAGTGTATGTGTCTATCCCCAACGCCATACTGGATTTCGTAGGAATACCTCTCAAAGTATGTTGGCAAGCAGCTTATGTATGGACTTGTGTAGCCAAAAACTATTTCATTGTGGTTGTAAAAAACTCACTTAAGTTGCACATCTTTTAATATATAGGTATTTTTTAAAGGTACTAAGAAATGTGTCTGAGGGTACTAAACATTGCAACGTTAATGCATAAAAGAATAATATTAGTCCTGAACGTTAGTGGTAATGTAAAACTGTCTGGATTCGGACAGCCAGCATCTTGGCCAACCTTACATGCACACACACATAGATCTATAGAAGAACCAATATTTAATAAATATATGTATTTTTTAATGCATCATTGAGGATATACTGAGTGGTTTTTTTAATTTAGAATTAAGAGTAGAATTTCAAGATGTACCCAGACACAAGGGTCGCAATTCAAATAAAAAATCTTTTGGAAACCTTTTGTCTTAGGGTGCATGGTTTTCCAAAAATTAGTAGAAGAAGAATTTTGAATTTATGTACACCTACATGAAAGTCAAAATCAAATTTAAAAAATTTGTTATTCAGCTATACAGTATATAAGAATGATTAATTTTATTTTGATAACAATTGTAAGTATCTAATTCTATTTCTAAGCATAAATATGTATAGAGCTAAGCACATGCATGTTCATTAAAAAAAATGCATTACTTTGTACGCGTATCGATTAAGTACCCATCCTCTAATTGGCTGCGCGAGGCTCTGAAAAATGGTTACAGCGTGATGCGAAAGTTTCCCTATTTTCTGGACGCCCCTGGCAAGGTAGTAAGCGATCACTGATAGGTTACCGGCCGCAATGACGCCATTTTTCTGGTGTGTGCAGCCAGAGTTCGCGGAATGAACGGGTGTCTCATCGCATGTCTTCTAAAGGGTGTAACATACAGAACAATTAATTATTTTATTATTGTACCAAACATTGTTCAACTTGTACGCATTGTGTGAAATGCCGTATCCTCTAAAAAAAAATTTNCATTGTGTGAAATGCCGTATCCTCTAAAAAAAAATTTGTGACGTCAAATACAATTTTTTTCTCTTTTGATGCAGCTATAATAACAAATAGTAACTGAGATGTAATACTGAAAATATTTACGACGTAAAATAATGCCGTGGGCTACCGTGTGACATATACGTAATCACAAAATATTAGTGCATGCATTATTTAAAAACAATTTTAAAAATAAATAAATTTTTGCATATTTACTTGATTCCTCTAAGATTATGGCTATTACCATGCTTGGTAACTATTTTCCCATACAAGTGCGTTTATTTTTCCAAAATATCTTGCGCTGCAACAGTATACCTGATGATTCAAAATAACACCAACAACGCTTAGAGTGCAGTGCATATTTACTGAATTCAATGAAAGCATGTAAATAAAACAAGGAATAGTTAAGAGAGGATAATAATGCAGCTCNAGTGCATATTTACTGAATTCAATGAAAGCATGTAAATAAAACAAGGAATAGTTAAGAGAGGATAATAATGCAGCTCCGCTACAGGCGTCGCTCCTGAATACGACCTTGGGAGATCATATACGACGGAAGTCTGGAGAAACTCACGACTTTTTTTCTTTTGCGCTGCTTCTACTCCGGACACCTCTTGTGATGTGCCTGCGGAATGCAGCTGTGATGGGTGGAGTGGTTCTGTATCTCTCCTGGATAGTTTCGCTATCGGCTGAAGCAAGAGCGGGTCCCATTTACCGCANAGTGCATATTTACTGAATTCAATGAAAGCATGTAAATAAAACAAGGAATAGTTAAGAGAGGATAATAATGCAGCTCGCTACAGGCGTCGCTCCTGAATACGACCTTGGGAGATCATATACGACGGAAGTCTGGAGAAACTCACGACTTTTTTTCTTTTGCGCTGCTTCTACTCCGGACACCTCTTGTGATGTGCCTGCGGAATGCAGCTGTGGNCTACTCCGGACACCTCTTGTGATGTGCCTGCGGAATGCAGCTGTGGTGGGTGGAGTGGTTCTGTATCTCTCCTGGATAGTTTCGCTATCGGCTGAAGCAAGAGCGGGTCCCATTTACCGCATCCCTCACACCCTACCTCCTCAGTTGCTCAACTTATCTCCACGCCCCCTCACAGCCCCTACAGCGCTGCATGGCACTTTTGTGAGGGGCCTAAAAGGCGGAGACCCGGTAATAATTTATACCCTGTCCTCGCCTGCTACCAAACACTGCCCCCCTCCCCTGCCAGTCTCCTTATTGCAATCACTTCCCCTCTTGCTGCTACCCTGGGTGAGGGAGATGTGAGTATCGTGAATTCTGCCGGGCCGCCGGCCCCTCGTCTTGCCGACAAAGAAGTTGCTGGCAAGAGGGAGTGTCTGCCCCGGCAGTGGGTTGGCCCTGCTGATCTTCCCAACAGCAAGAGTACTGCCCTCAACTGCCGCACGCGCTCCGTACGCTACTGTACTGCCAAGAAAACTACTTTCCTGCAGCCTTGCTCAATAACACAGGGTTATTAAGTTCGCGTTTCACTCTTTCAAAATTATGTAAAGGTCTGGTAGAATGTGATTTCCACAAACATTAAATCAGGCATATCATTTGAACTAATTAATATATTTTGATGTAGATATCAATTTTAAAACCAGTGATCATTACAAAATAGTCTCAAAAATAACAAAATAATATTATCCACAACTGTATGAAATTTAAATTTATATATCGTGAAGATAAAGTAGATTGTTTTAGAGAAAAAAATTTAATAGGAGCATAACAATGCATAACAAAATGTATTAATTATAAAACTGTTATTTTGGCATATGTATTGATTTTGTGGTTTCTATATATTATTATTCGAAAATCAGTCAGTTTTTCATTCGAAAACCATACGTTGTATAACTATTGCTGTGTGTGCTGGTTTTTCTAATATATACCTGTATATATACCTGTATACCTGTATATGTATAAGTCAATGTTTGTATACTTGCATGTATATAATATATGAATATATGTTTGTTCCTTATACAAATATACACCGTTCAACGGATGCTAACCAAATTTTGTAGGTATACCCTCCAATAAATAACTTAAAATTTTGCATAGGCCTACCATTGGGCCCGAAAATCCCAAAACCCATAAAACAGTATCGTGTATCTCAATTCTTACACCATTAGACGGATCTAGACAAAATATAGCATTTGTAAATACTTCCAAACCATCCGCTATATGGCACCACAGTCGTATTCCTTCATCCTCTTACATACAGACAGCATATGTCATCCATTCACGGAACCACCAAGTGACAGGTAATCCGCTGACCTCTCTAATGTGTGGATTAGCAGTACTCGGACCATGTGCGTGACAACACAGATGCCAGTAGGGAAGATACACACATTTGGAAAGCCAATAATATATTTTGGTAAACCTTTCACTGTTGATTACAGTGGTTGGGAGCATTTAAGTTTCGTTATTATTACGTGTATATAAAATTACGGGAACATAAATGTGCATTTGTATATATACAATTAAGGTGTTTACCCGAAATTATAATGTGTCAAACTGCAAGTAAGTTGCTATTGAGGAAACAGTAATGAATGTGAATGCATTTTTATTCGATAATTAAACTTATATTGGCAATGTTTATTTCTGGAAAATTGATCATGAATTCTATTATTTCTCAGTATGTTAGTGCTTAGTGTTTGCATCAAAGGTCTTGTTTCGTAATGATGTAATGTTAGCAAATATGTTTCCTATATATAAATGTAGTGAAAATGTTTTTAAAAAACATAGCCCGAGCCTAATCATCTGTTGATACAGTAGCATTTATAACGTTCTAATACGAATCTTGGTAATATTTTTATATGCATTTTACAAAAAAATTTCCGCAAAACAATTTGTAGCAACGAATGATTTTATCTCATGTACTGTATAAGTGACGATAGTACCCTACTGGAAAAAAACGCACTAAAAAAATATTCATTCAAGTAACCTACAAGTGATACAGTTTAAATTGTTAGGAATATTTAACGATAAAACTATGTTACTTGCGTTAGCTTAAACGTACAAATATAAAATGCTACATTTTAAATCGGTAAACTTAAGAGGAAATAGCATTATAAAAAGATTCTGAAAAATTTGTCACTACAAACTTCTGGAGCTCTTTGTATTGCATTTAATGTAAATAACACTTTGTTTTTCTCTGTGCACTATAAATATAAAGTTTATATTGAGTTTAAAAGCGGGTAAGTGTAAGACAAAGCTGCTGCATTACCTTCGCCACCAAACAAAAGGCGCATAAATAAATAGTATTCATTGAAATTTTTTTTGCTTACCACTACTTTTAAAAATTAATATCGTTGCCCCGGGCATTATAATGAGTAGAAGTTAAGAACTAATGTAATGATTTATAATGTGCAATGTACATACACTGGAGACCCAAAAAAAAAACTGGTATAGGCGTGCGTATGCAAATAACAGAGGTATGGAACCAATCAGAGTAACGCGATGCGGTCGGCAGCGCCTATATAAGTCAACAAGCTTCTGGCAAAATTGCTAGAGCGATTACTGCGTCTACAATGGCAGGTTATCAAGATTTAAGTTAGTTTGAAAGTGGCGTTATAGTCGGAGCAC
Source organism: Clitarchus hookeri (assembly GCA_002778355.1). NCBI lineage: Eukaryota > Metazoa > Arthropoda > Insecta > Phasmatodea > Phasmatidae > Clitarchus > Clitarchus hookeri. The sequence continues at coordinate 144,944 of NQII01005226.1, read as the reverse complement.
GTGTGATGGGACATAGCATCTCCGAGGTAGCGATAAAATTTGGATTTTCGCGTACGACCATTTCACGAATGTACCGTGAATATCGGGAATCCGGTTAAACATCAAATCTTTGACATCGCTGTGGCCAGAAAAAGATAGTGAACGAACGGGACAAACGACGACTGAGGAGAATCATTAAACGTGACAGACATGCAACCCTTTCTCAAATTGGTGCAGATTTCAATGCTGGGGCATCAACAAGTGCCAACATGCGAACTATTAAACGGACCATCATTGATAAGTGCTTTCGGAGCCGAAGGTCCACTCGTGTACCGTTTTTGTCTGCACGACACAAAGCTTTACGCCTCGCCTGGGCCCGCCAACACCGCCATTGGATTGTTGATGACTGGAAACATTGTTGCCTGGTCTGACGAGTCTCGTTTCCAATTGTATCGGGCGGATGGACGTGTACGGGTATGGAGACATCCTCACGAATCCATGGACCCTACACGTTAACAGGTGACTGTTCAAGCTGGTGGAGGCTCTGCATGGTATAGAGTGTACATTTGGCGTGAAATGGGACCCGTGATACGTCTAGATACGACTCTGACCGGTGACATATACGTAAGTATCCTGTCCGATCACCTGCACCCATTCATGTCCATTGTGCATTCCGACGGACGTGGACAATTCCAGCAGGACAATGCGACACCCCACACGTCGAGAGTTGGTACCGAGTGGATCCAGGAACACTCTTCTGACTTTAGACACTTCCATTAGCCACCCAAATCACCAGACATGAACATTATTGAGCATATCTGGGATGCCTTGCAACATGCTGTTCAGAAGAGATTTCCACCACCTCACACTCCTATGGATTTGTGGACTGCCCTGCAAGATTCATGGCGTGAATTGCCTCCTGCATACCTTCAGACATTAGTCGAGTCCATGCCACGTCGTCTTGCGGCACTTCTGCGTGCTCGCGGGGGCCCTACACGATATTAGGCAGGTGTACCAGTTTTATTGACTCTTCAGTGTATAATACAGCAATTCGTATATTTCCTATATGCGAACAATCACACATGGAGTCTGTTACCGCACAACAGCTGGAATGGCGTCCGTGGCTGTGCCCCGCAACAAGCATGAGTTCTTTATGTGATAACGTCACGTTGGCAGTAAATTGTTGAACATAAGGTTAGAAAGTTGGAAGGAGGCTATCATTAGTGGTGACATGCATCTAGGAGTCGTGTATGTTACGTTTAGTGTGTAAAATGTTTCAAGGAGTTATGTTTAATGCAGCTTTATAATTAAGTAAGGTGATGTGCATCGGCTGATGTTCATGTCATTTATGATACATCACTAGACACTGGCTGTCAGAAAGGTGCACTAGTTAGTGAAATAGAATAAACTCTAAATTACAAAATTTAGAATTTCCTGTAAACCATATGGTAATAAGTAATAACAATTTTGAAATTCTAGGGCACAGACTATCTTCGTTCCTTTGTTTCTCCACCATTAGTTTGCTAACGATAACTTTTTGGAAATTACTTTACTGAATTATATTACTTTCAAAACATTTGGTACAGTGCAGAAAAATGTCAATTGATATGTTTTATATAATTTTGTTTTTTTAAATATTGCAATTACAGAAATACCTACGTCCAGTGTCTACAAGTTCACAAAAAATAAACAAAACAGAAACCAAAAGTCAGAATTATAGTAGTGTATGAAATACGTATAAGGGTGACGAATGTTTCTTGTAAATTAAGAATGCGAATTCAATTTTTACTTAACAGAAAAATGTCACAGGTTCAGGAAAAGATTATGACTAAAAGAGCTATTCATATTTTAAATGTTAATAAAGAATTTACTGCTTCGAAGAGAAAAATTTTAATTGCCTGTTATTCTAGCACACAAAAAATGTTAATTCTCCTTCCCAGTTTCTGACGTTGAGAGATCTTACATGACGTGTTAAAGATAACTAAGATTATAAATGTAATTTGCATATAAAATGTATGTTACAAAACATTGCATACTTAAATATACTGAAAGGTATTGCGTTAAACTGAACGAGTGAGTCTCATGTGGCAGGAGAACCCTCTTTGTTTCCATTTTTTGTAACCGGTTTTGGCGCAGCACTTCGCAGAGGCGTCGCAAAATACACCGAGCTTTTCAAACAGGTTTCTGATGAACATGTCATTTCTTTCCGGAATCATTCCTTGTGTCATTGAGGAGTTATCTACAAATATATAATTTGGCTTAACCCCTCCAGGANTGAAAGGTATTGCGTTAAACTGAACGAGTGAGTCTCATGTGGCAGGAGAACCCTCTTTGTTTCCATTTTTTGTAACAGGTTTTGGCGCAGCACTTCGCAGAGGCGTCGCAAAATACATCGAGCTTTTCAAACAGGTTTCTGATGAACATGTCATCTCTTTCCGGAATCATTCCTTGTGTCATTGAGGAGTTATCTACAAATATATAATTTGGCTTAACCCCTCCAGGAGCATTTTCGGCGCACTTCCTGGTAATGCAATTACATAGGCCTATGGTTTATTACTAAAAGTTGATGTTAATGGAAAATAACATTAAAGTACTATGACATTTTTTCTCACGAGTATTTCGTAAAAATTCAGATATGTCTATGAAATTCAGGCACCGTGTAAATTTGATTAATTGGAATAAGTTAGAAATTAATTACATATATTAAATAGCGCATACAAATTTTAACGATGTACAGAAAACAAATATTTAAGTCTACAAAAATAATATAAAATTAAGCTAATTCTGGTGGTTTTACATTATAACAATAAATAAATCAATGCCGTGAATTGTAAATGTACAGATGTTTAGATTAAATTAAAATATCTGAACGGAAAATGATTACGTATTTTATAAATAGAGACACAACAAATAACACAATAACCCCGAAACAATATAAACTCTCTGATTCTCAGCCAATCTCAACAACACAAATCGGTGGAAGTGCCTCTAACAGAAATCAGTGGAGAATAATACAGTAGGCTGCTTCTGGGATACGATATTAGTTATATAATAATGTTGGAATAAGTGTTCTAGCCACAGTCTGACGGATATTTGAATACAATGTACGGTATTTTGTTGTAAAACTGTTATCTAACTTACTGCACTATCAAACAGTGATGCGAACATGAAATATGTATCTTTCAACAGTGTTTTTNTAAAACTGTTATCTAACTTACTGCACTATCAAACAGTGATGCGAACATGAAATATGTATCTTTCAACAGTGTTTTTCTTTTTTTGTTTTGACCTCAGTTAGTACCACGAGATATGTTTATATAAATAGAACGTGACATGTATAATTTCATCANTAAAACTGTTATCTAACTTACTGCACTATCAAACAGTGATGCGAACATGAAATATGTATCTTTCAACAGTGTTTTTTTTTTGTTTTGACCTCAGTTAGTACCACGAGATATGTTTATATAAATAGAACGTGACATGTATAATTTCATCAANTTTTTTTGTTTTGACCTCAGTTAGTACCACGAGATATGTTTATATAAATAGAACGTGACATGTATAATTTCATCAACGCAAAGAATTCGCCATATTTAATGCTATGTAACCAAACCAGAGCACCATGTTGGTTACGCGAAAACGAAATGAAAGTCAGAATATTAGCTTTACCTTGTAAATTATTATATGTGAAAACCACATTAAAGTTGCTTTATTTTGCTCATATGTTTTTGTGTTTAGCGGTTTATAAAATTTTTTCTTATAAACGAGTAACGTAAGATTANTGCTTTATTTTGCTCATATGTTTTTGTGTTTAGCGGTTTATAAAATTTTTTCTTATAAACGAGTAACGTAAGATTACTAATAGAGCAGTTATGTATAAATATATATATATATATATTTTCAGATGGGAGTTTGAATGGACGTCACAGTTCGGTGAGCCAGACATCTATGGATTGAAAAAGAGATATTCTGACTGAAGATTTATAGTGAACGCATTGGAAATGTACGTGCACTCGTTATACTTAGATATAAAACGATCATCTCCATTAAACAATTTACATGAAATATGTACAGTATATACAATGCAATGCAACGTTACATCTCATTCATATTCTGAAGTTGTATGAACAGTAAAGGTCCTTTCACGCTATCAAATAAATACTGAATTCAAGAAATGATTTTAAACTAATTTTTATATTTAAAAACATTAATTTAAAATTTTTTATTGAAAATGATAAAATAAAATGTTATTATATCCACACAAAAAAAAGTCTCAATATATATACAATAGCTGTTTTTAAAATTTTCCTTTTACTTGCAATAAAACATTTATACATTNAAAAAAAAGTCTCAATATATATACAATAGCTGTTTTTAAAATTTTCCTTTTACTTGCAATAAAACATTTATACATTTTTTTTTTTTTCGTTTTTTAATGTGTTCATACTAAGGCTCTCGCCGAATTCAAGTACTGTAGGGAGCTGACGAGTAGACAACGCCGTGGAGAGGAGTGGTGGTTGGGGCCGGATAGCCGGACCTCTCCAAAGCGTGCGTCCACGGTAACGGTACAGCTACGCTACTAGCCACTACAAAATCAGTAGGCCATTAGTTGGAACCGCAGGTACATACATACATGCAGGGGGTGGACACTCTATAGGACACGGCTGAACACATTTTCCAATCGCTATATATACGCTAAATCAAACCTTATAGACCAAAACTTTTGCAGTGAATTATAACATTTTTGATTAAATTATGCCCATCATAAAAAAGTCTTAATTTTAAACATAGTTTATTATAAATTTATGCAAGTGAATTTATTCATTATTATTATTTATCCAGTGAACTCTTTTTCGTACAATTTGTTTGTGCATTTCACGACTTACAGAGTGGTATTCATGACAGACATAAAAATGGCGTGACTTGGCTTCATGAAGTGTGTTGAGGAGTGAATTTGCGAGAAATAATTCATTTACTCCAGTTTTCGTGTTTAATAATGTGGGACAGTGTTAATATTAATCTTAATTTGGAATTATTTTGTTTAATTTTGTTGCAGCCAATGCTACTACTGTACACGTTTTGTCCCACGGAAATTGGAAACTATTTTTGTTCTTCTGTAATAATATGTATTAGTGATTATTTATTTATATTTTTCATGTAAGCGAATGCCACGTAATTTTGTAAAGCGAAAAGCGTCTGTGTTACATCAACGTATTTAAAGTACTGAACAAACCATGCAACAACCTCAAGGTTCAGGAAATAACTGTAGCTAGATACACGCAATCTGGCGATGACATTATACCAAGCCTGTGCGTGCCTGCAGTGACTGGGGGAGAGTTATGCATTTATTCATACTCTTAAAAAAATCACACACATGCATAATATTTCATCCAATAAAACCTCTAGCTCTTAGTTCATTAATATTTGAACTTATCTCTTCACTGACAGAAAAATACCCGGTTCTTTGCAATGGAACCAGCGTCAGCAGTCTACCAATAAAGTCATTGCGGTCTTCAGAAAATAAGTAGCTATACAACACGACTTCCTTCGCAGAAGGTTCACGATACATGCCTGCATGTATGTTCTTCTGTGATGAGCATGTTGCGAGAAACATCAGGACCAGAGAACTGGGTTCGAATCCACGTTTCTTTTGCCCCAACTGAAGTAGTCCTCGTCTTCAGCAACAAATTTACGCTTTTGCTTTGCAGATACTGAAACTTCATTATCATCATCATCATTAGAATATTTACATTTCAGTATAGTTTTCACAACATCACCAACAGTCTTGGTGGTGTCATTTCGATCTCGCCGTCCTGAAGTTGTAACATATTCGTTTTTCACTTTACATGTTAGTGACACATGTTTGTTGTTTACAACTTATGTAGGTCCATGTGGCTCGCACTTCCTATAATAACATTTCTACAACACTTTTATTTCCTTCAATGCATACTGTTTTGAAACACGATGCAGGCCCTGGTAATGTTCTGGGCGCTCGAATTGGCTGCATCCTGTGCCTAGAGTGTTTTAAAGGTATTGCTACCATTACTGACACACCACATTCCAGGAGCTGGTGTAAGACACATCGGGAGAGAGCAGCAGCAAAAGAAAAACAAGGCACCTCCAACACTGAAAGATGAACGACTGTAAAGAAGATGAGTGGTCGAATATTCAACTTCGCAGGCTAGACAGCGATCAACCTGATGAGGCAACATATTACAGTCTAGCAACAATGCTGNGTCGAATATTCAACTTCGCAGGCTAGACAGCGATCAACCTGATGAGGCAACATATTACAGTCTAGCAACAATGCTGCCATTTGCACCACATTGCCAGCAGTCATCTACTGAGGCAACCTGATATGGCCAATGCAAACTACCATGTAGTGCGAACAGTAAACAAGCGAACATCATACAAAAGTGGTTGTCATTTCGTCGGCGAGCGTGGTGGTGAAAAGTAGATCGTTACGACTACATTCATTTAACGCGATTGCGTACTTTGTTACAATATGAAGATGGAATCAATGGTTGAAGACTTGCCACCTGTAACACCGGCAGCATCGTCAACAGCAAGGGACCCTGGAGAGTTGCTACATACATTATGGAAACAATGTTACTNGTCGAATATTCAACTTCGCAGGCTAGACAGCGATCAACCTGATGAGGCAACATATTACAGTCTAGCAACAATGCTGACATTTGCACCACATTGCCAGCAGTCATCTACTGAGGCAACCTGATATGGGCAATGCAAACTACCATGTAGTGCGAACAGTATACAAGCGAACATCATACAAAAGTGGTTGTCATTTCGTCGGCGAGCGTGGTGGTGAAAAGTAGATCGTTACGACTACATTCATTTAACGCGATTGCGTACTTTGTTACAATATGAAGATGGAATCAATGGTTGAAGACTTGCCATNTGAAGATGGAATCAATGGTTGAAGACTTGCCATCTGTAACACCGGCAGCATCGTCAACAGCAAGGGACCCTGGAGAGTTGCTACATACATTATGGAAACAATGTTACTACTGAGGAAATACTTTCAGTAAAATCTGTAATGCATGCCGACGTGAAAGTAGTCATTGCATGTTCAGCCCAGCGTGCGAGACGTACCGCTGCGATAACTACGATGCGGAGTTTACCCGCAGTGATATTCTTTATGGACATAACAAGAAGTGCAAAGGCAATGTATGTTGTTCATCGGCAAGCGAGTGCAAGTATTGCGACAAGTAATTTACTAACAGCTACATGAAGATAGTAACTGTCTATTCGCCATCGACTACAAGACTTACTGCTGTGATAATTGCGATGCGCTATTTACTCGCAGTGATTATCTGTACAAACATAACAAGAAGTGCAAAGTCAATGTTTGTCGTTCATTTGGAAGCGAGTGCAAGTATTACAGCAAGACATTCGCTAACAGCTCCAAAGTCAAACGTCATGAAGATAATACCTGCTCTTTTGCTATCGCCTAAGACCTACACATGTAATAACTGCAGTGTGGTATATATGAATAAATGTAGCTTGAATGCTCACAGCAGGAATTGTTCTTCAAAAGCAGAAACCATAAATGTTTTGCTCGAATGAAGAATAAGTTGAGCATGTATAAAATATTACAATGTATTATTTTTATGTCAAATCTGTAAAGGTCAAGGTAACATATATAGTACTCTTGTGTTATTAATTTATTTTAACCCTCGCTAATACTAGTTTCACCTCCATCATACAGCCCTGAAACATTTCCCCATTACTAGGAAATAAACTACCAGATTTTGTCCAAGTCTGAAAGAGAATTAATATTTTTGTATAGTTTCGAGTCTCGAACTCATGTCCCTATACCATACCTCACCTTAGGAGATTGTTTAATTCCATATATCAGTCACATTGAAGTACGTAAACAGATAGAAAATCACATGCAAAGCTAATCGCGCAAATGCAAAATATGCGGACATAAATTACACATATTCTAATTACACACGCACTGTGCCAGTTGTTTTGGCACTTGTTTCAGGTCATTGCAATTATGTTTATTTATTTCTTATTTATTTAGTATTTTGCCAAATAATTTTTTTTATATTGGAACGTGCTTAATTTATGCAAAATTATTTTGTTTATTTAATTTGAAGTTGTAAAACAAACATTACTATATGATAATTATGTAACGTTTAAATATTTACCTTTAGTATATTTTTATGCTTTTTTTATAAAAAAATTTTTAATGTTTATTTATTATTTACGTGCATTATATTGTGTAAATTCTTGATTTCAGTTAGCTAAATGAAAAACGTCCTTTGTGAGTTATCATGTCTCTTTCTCGACTTTCGAGTAATGAATCGATTAGTCGCACGAGACCATGAAGTTTGGAGCATACCTTGGTTGGGTAGCCCGGGGCACAACGGGGTACCGGGGCAGAATGAAGTTCGAAGTATTTTGGTGTCAAGGAGGTGCTGCCAGCGAGCGGCAATAAGTAGAACTAGACCAACCTGTTGCTGCTCACCTACGGCAGCCATGTTAGTCTAGTTTTCTCAAGCGACGGTGCGTGAAGTTTTCGTTGTGTGATTTTTCGCTCCTCTATTGTAACTTCTGATGATTTGTAACCAAGGTAATGTATACATACTTGTTTACATTACAACTATATTTAGTACATGCTTGAAGTACGTTTAATTGTCTTTAGTTTCGTGTAGTTAAACGTTTGTTTACGTATCTTTCTCGAGTGACCTCACCTCCCTAACCTAAATCGTCTACCTGGGGCGGAACGGGTGGGGCGGAATGGGGAAGTACCCCATTCTGCCCCGCAATGTTTTTAACTAAGAGATCTTTTTAGTACGCCCCTAATTTTTTCTTTCTTTCAATTTCAGATGGTTAGAGACTATAAGAAGAAACCAAATAGGCAATCATGGACTACTGAGACAATGAACAATGCTG